>PVIH01009714.1:0-80320 GCA_004025045.1 Sigmodon hispidus | reverse complement strand
CTCCCATTACACAAAAAAATAATAAATAACTATCGAAATAATTAACTATCATTATCTTCTCCTATATTCTAAAAATTACTTCATACTTCCAACTTTAAATATATATTTTCCTTCTCAAATCTTAACAATATTAAAAATTAAATAATTAAAATTATTATTACTTCACATTCCAACAAAAACACTCAAATCTTAAAACTCTATTATTTAAAATAAACAACTTTAAAACAATCCCTATACATTTTTTTTATATCAACATTTTAAATATTAAATTACACCTTATAGTTATTTACTAACAATAATTTAACCTCACTTATATTAATTCCTTCCTCTTTCCCACACACTGTCTTATAATAATCCCTATAATATATAATTTTATATCTAATTTAAAACCTTCCTATTTAAACAAAATAAAAAAATATAACAAATATTCAAAAAACATTATTTACAACACACACACACAACAACACACAACAACAACAACTACAACAACAAAAACAAAAAACAATTCTTCCAACTCAATCACACAACAACTACATACAACAACAAATTCAACACATTACTAAACTCTCTTTTACTCTTTTATAACAAAATAAATCTTAATTAAAACATATCAATAACAAATTTATTCCACAATAATTCTGCACTGAAATCATCTGGTCTTAGACATTATATATTTGGGAGAATTTTAAAAATAGCTTCAATTTTCTATGTGGTTATAGGTCTATTTACATCTTTAATCAGTCCTAGATTTTATTTTGGTAATTGGTACTTTTCCAAAAAGCTGTCCATTTCATTTAGGTTTTCTATTTTAGTAGGGTATTGATTTACAAAGTATGACCTGATAATTCTCTGAATTTCTTGGGTGTCTGTTGTTATGTCGCCCTTTTCATTTCTGATTCTGTTAATTTTGATACTCTCTCTGTGTCTTTTGGTTAGTGTGGTAAGGGTTTGTCTGTCTTGCTTACTTTCTCAAAGAACCAGCTCTTTGACTGACTGATTATTTGTATTGTTCTCTTTGTTACTGTTGCAATGATTTCAGCCCTAAGTTTAATTATTTCCTGCTGTCTATTCCTTCTAGGTAAGTTTGTTTCTAATTGTTCTAAAGCTTTGTGCTGCATTGTTAGGTCTCTTCTGTGAGATTTCTCTTGTTTTTTCATGTAGGCTTCTAGTGCTGTTTTCTTCTTAATTCTACTTTCATTGTGTCCCATAAGTTTGGGTATATTGTGGATTCATTTTCATTAAATTTTAGGAAGTCCTTGATTATTTTCTTAACTTCTTCACTGACCTAGCAGTGATTCAGTGTAGAGATGTTCAGTTTCTATGATTTTTGTTGTTAAATTCTAACTTTATTCCATGGTGGTCTGATATCACACAAGGTTATATTTCCATTTTTTATATGTACTGATATGCTATATGACCAGTTATGTGGTCAATTTTAGAGAAAGTTCAATGGGATCCTGAGGAATGTGTATATTCCTTTGTGTTTGGGTGGAAGCTTCTATAAATAACTACTAAGTCCATTTGCATCATAACATCTGTTAGGTCCCTTATTTCTCTGTTGAGTCTTTGTCTGGTTGTCCTATCCAAGGATGAAAGTGGGGTATTGAACTCTCCCATTGTTAGAGTGTGGCATCTGATGTGGAGCTTAAGCTTTAGTATTGTTTCTTTTACATAATAAAATGTCCTTATATTAAGGGCATACATATTCATGATTGAGATCTCATCTTGATAAGTTTTTCCTGAGATGAATAAGTAATGTTTGTCTTGGTATTACTTGATTGATTTTGCTTTGAAGTCTACTTTGTTAGATATTAGAACAGAATACCGTTGTTTCTTGGGCCATTGCATTGGAAAACCTTTTCCCAACCCTTTACTCTGAGCCTGTGTCGATTTTTAAGGTTGAGGTGTATATCTTGTATGCAGCAGAAGGTTAGCTTTTGTTTTTGTATCCATCGTGTTAAGGTGAATCTTTTTACAGGTGAATTGAATTCATTGATATTAAGGGATATTAATGACCACTGCTTGTTATTTTCTGCTTTTGTTTGTTTGTTTGTTTGTTTTTTTGTTTGTTTGTTTTGGTGGTAAGTAGGCCACATTCATTTTCAGTTCCATAATCCTATCATGATTTTCTGTTTCAATACTAACTACTTAACAGTATATTTAAGTATTTTTGTCATTTATTCCACATACCTACCCACTATTTATTTATTTATTTTTTAACTTTTATTTTTTTATTTGCCTTGTTGTTTGCCTTGAACTGGGAACTGGAACTACAGACAGTTGTGAGCTGCCCTGTGGGTGTTGGGAATTGAACTCAGGACCTCTGTAAGAACATTCAGTGCTCTTAACCACTGAGCCATCTCTCTAGCCCCCCACACACTATTTATTTTAATAACATGTATTTCCCACCGACTACAAAAGAGTTTGAAGGCAATGTTTTAAAAGTGAAACTAATTATCTCAAAATAATGAGCACTATTTTAAAAAAGAGGCATTTTGTTTATAAAGTACTGTGCTGACATTTTTCTTTCTTTTTTATTCCTTTGTAAGTATTTTCTTTCTTCTTCTTTACCTGGTTGACCCCATATAGAGAGTTTTATTTTGATTTCGAAGTTCTTTCATTATCCATAGTTTTGTTCTATAGTGTATCTTGTAGACTACAATGCTATTGCTACATGATCAGTGCAAGTCTACAAACACTCTAACAGAATTTATTCTTTCAGCTGTTTTAGTGCTTATAAAACATTTTGCAATTTTAGACATAGGGCCTTTCTGTTTTATTACATCTCTCCAGGACAGACAGCATAGAAATAATTTAGTTATTGAGTGTGATGGTTGTCATAGGAATGGCCTCCTTAGTCTCATATATTTGAATGCTTTATCATTAGCAAGTGGTGTTACTTGACAGGCCTTAGGAGGTGTGGCCTTGTTGAAGCAAGTGTGTCCTTATTGGAGAAATTGTGTCACTGGGGGTGGTCTTTGCTATTTCAAATGCTCAAACAAGGCCAGTGTCAGTTATCATGTCAGACGGAAAAACAATATTTTCCACCCTTAACAATAATGAACAATACTTCTGAAACTGTAAGCCAACCCCACTTAAACCCTTTCCTTTATATGAATTGCTGTGGT
This sequence comes from Sigmodon hispidus, assembly GCA_004025045.1. NCBI lineage: Eukaryota > Metazoa > Chordata > Mammalia > Rodentia > Cricetidae > Sigmodon > Sigmodon hispidus. The sequence goes on along the minus strand of PVIH01009714.1, from coordinate 77,192 downwards.
CATGACATCACTTTATGGCAATAGAACACTGACTAAGATATTTATTATCAAGATATCACATTGCATTAGATTTAATATCATTTCTTCTTCTATAGAAAGCTATACATTCTCATGAGAGACTGGAAATTCTGTTTATTCCTGATATGTATAAGAAAAATGTTTTTTTACTAAATCTATGAATCTCCTGGCTATTATGCTGATAAGTCCCTCATATGTATTCAATTTTTTTTCTAGCCATTATGACATAATCAGTGTTTCTGATTGGTTTTACTTTTACAGGTATATGTTTCCCCATAAGAATACTATCTTCTAATATTTCATTTTAATATATTTAACATACATATTTTTTAAGCTTATGGTTTCACATAACTTTCCATAAATCCTTCTTAAATCTTACTTGCATAATAATTTGGGTTTTTTTTTGCCTTCCTTGTCTAAAAGTCTCTTTTTCCACTTTTATTAGCATTTCTTTTTAAAAATATTTTCATTTATGTGTGTCCATGTGTTTGCTTGTGTTTGGATATGTGTGTGTGTGTGTGTGTGTGTGTGTGTGTGTGCGTGTGCCTGCATAGCATATATGTTTGGAGATGTTCCTGGAGGCCAGAAGAAGAGCTCTGACCTTGTATAAGTGGAGCTGTAGGGAGGTAGTGATGTAAGAGGTGAAATAGCAGCTAGTATGCTTTCTAAGCACTGAGAAATCTGCAGTCACCTGTCAAGGATACTTTATTTTTCTGTCTCCTGGTAGTGGAAAGCAGCACCTTTCCTGAAAAAAATGTAGTTTAAGGAAAATAAAACTTGAAAACCTCATTTTTACATAAAAAGATAGTTTAATGTAAGACTGCCCTTATCTCTTACCTACTTTTCTTTTCACTATGTATATAGAACTCTTCTGGTCTCCATCAATTTCTTGCCACTGAAAAGCCTCTGAACTCCGGTTATTGTAGCTTCTTTGATTCTGGCCATTCAGAACCGAAAAGCTTCAAGCAAATTCTGAAACTGAGTGGGAGACAATAATTTTCAGCTTTTCTTACTGAAGATATGTAAATCAATATGACAGGAAAGATGGAGACTGTGTCTGGTTCCATTATATTAAATCTCTAAATATTTTTATTCTCATTTAAAATTTGTTTACAACAGTGAAGGTAAAATATAACAATACATTTTAGAGTTAGCAATCCTCCTCTTATGATTTTAGAACATTGTCTTTCAAATGTACATAGAGTTTATTATTATTATTATAACAAATAAGATCTAATTTGCACCTGACTAGAGCATACCATATGTGTTTCCTTTATTCACATTAAAGTTCTTGCTGCATATTTGTCAATGTAACAGAATAGCAAGGTGTCTTTCATTTCATTGCTGTCTTCCTGTTATTTTAATCAAACTAATTCATCATCTCACTTTCCTCTGATATTTGAGACATTCATGTCTCTCTACATAAGCATTACATCTTTTCTGACTCATTTCCTGTGTTCAGAATATACATTTCTACCTCTGCTGGTTTTGATCTAACTAAATTCCATATCTTAAATTGAATTTTCAGTTATTTTTAGGAGAACTGAGATTTTACACTGATCAACACTACTACAGATGACATCAAAGCTAGAAAAATACTAAATAAGTATTTGATGTGATATATTGATGGACTTTAAGAAACTCAGAAAGAGTATTACACCAAAATTATTACTATTTAACGCCATACTTTGATTCTACCTTTTACAAAATACAGCCATAATGAAGTATGTATCACATACAGGGTCAGTTGGTCTCTGTAACTGGGGAATTGTTACTAGTGTCCTGTGTACTGATGTCTCAGTATTAAAGTAGCTTATGTGAGAAACAAGAGTTATATCTTGGGCAATCACTTAGACTTCAGGTACCACAAATGTTATATGTAAGCAGGGAAATTATGTTGTGCCTACAATTTATAAAAATATTCATTATCTAGGAATGAAAAACTGTTGTCTCCTTAATAATAATCATCTTTGTGTTTGGTGGGTTTCAATGGATAAGAGTGTAATTAACAAAGGAAATAAAGTTGGATGGCTAGGGAAGTGGGGAGGATTTGGGATACACTGGGGGATAAGAAACACAAAATTAAATATATTGTATAAAAATTTTTGTCAACAAAAATGTAAGAGTAAAACAGACATAGTAACAATTAAACAATTCTGTATTTGAATTTTGTTCCTCTTCAGATATGCACTAATTAGTACTTGGTAGTGAATTTCAACTTCCAGAGAAGCAAGTAGATTTGGAATCCTGAACAAGCTACTGGAATCTAATATTTAGAACCAAAACACAATCATAATTCTGTTAATGAGAGCATATGAAGGATATACACTCACTGTGAATTTGTAGCAAGTGCTTGTTCATTATAACATATGCAATTAAGTAATAAAAATTGCACAAGGTTTTGACTAATATATTTTTGAAGTCCAACTCTAACATGTTGTAATAAGATAAGCCTCAATGTGATTTTGGTAATAAGTTAAACAAGACATTGTAAGAGGCATTCTCTTTCACAGGCCTAAAACCCAACATTCATTGTAAGTTACATCATCAAATTTAACTCTAGTTGATATGACATAATGATGATTTTATTTTTGAATTCTAAAATCTTTGAATGATCCATAAACTATTGGAATGTAGTTGGAATCTGTGTGCCCCAGCAAAAGCATGTTGAAAGTACTTCAATCCTAATTAAAAACACACCAAAAGAAGCAGAGAGAGTGCATTAGGATGTATGATCTGCTGAAATTTTCTTTAATTTATTTGAGATATACACAAATTACTTTCCTATTTGGAAAATGACATTCTTTATATACCATGTATACTTTTATGTGAGCAACAAATGATCTGTTCTCAGGTGTTGTTGAATTATTTCAAAATAATGGCTTTCTACATATCTTAATGAGATTGAAAAAAGACTAAATCACACATGTCAAAGTGTTAGAATAGAAATAGCACCAAGATGACTACTCTAATTTTTATAGAACCTTCATTGAGTAACTGATGGAAGCAGATACAGAAATCCACAGCCAAGCACTGGGCCAAGCTCCTGGAGTCCAGTTGAAGAGAAGGAAGAGGGGATTAGATGACCACGCGAGGTGGGGAGGTATCAAGATTATTATAGCGGAAAAGCACAGAGACTGCTGACCAGAACAAGTGGGAGCTCATGTCCTCTGGACTGACAGCTGAGGAACTCACATAGGACTGGACTAGGCTCTCTGAATATGGGTGACAGTTATATGGATTTATTTGATTTCAGGACCTCTGGCAGTGGGACCAGAATTTATCTCTGGTCCACAAACTGGGTTTTTGGAGCCTATTTCCTATGGTGAAATACCTTGCTTAGCCTTGATACAGTGCTAGGGGGCTTGGTCCTGCCTCAACTTGCTATGCTAGAGTTTTTAACTCCCCAAGCAAGGCCTTATTTATTCTGAGAAATCAATGGTGGAGGGGATATAGAGCAGGAGTGGAGAAAGGGGACAAAGGGGAAACTGAGGTTGGTATGTAAAGTGATAAAACATAAATAAAAAATGTCACTAAGAACATCAGCTTTTGATTCTTTGCAGTGGGACACACTCAGCCCTTTATGCAAGCAGAAAAAGAAAGAATTTGAGTGGTGTGCTGAGGACCTGTCTAATTCCTTGTAGTAGACCCAAGCTTCACGGACTGTGAATTTTTGAACTATGCCTAACATTTGCATCTTTTGTCTTTGATTTCACATCTTTTATTAACAATAATAAAATTATTATGAATTAGCTGGTTAGATTTTAGGATTCCTAACAGTGGAAATAAGTGTTTCTTCCCCTTTCAGTTCTGTACCTAATAGACAAAGATAATATGCAGTTTCCTAACAATGTAATGCAAAGAATCTTGTTTTCTACAAATGCTTTCTCACAGTGAATGCTAAAATATTGCCTTACTAAAATGCCTTCTTTAGTAGTTAAATTATGTGAAATCTTTTTTCCTGTGAAAGGTGAGTTAGAGATCAGTTTCTAAGCTGGGGAAACATCTGTCACCATAGCAGGCTAGAGAACAATTAAACCTACCTCATGTTGTTCATTGTCTAGAAGCACTTAGAACTGTGACAACTGCAATATTGAAAGGTAAACTGTTTTATAAAAATGTATAGCTTAAAAAATTATTCAGGAAGAGAGATATATTAGGCAAAAATCTATGAGAATTCCACTATGCAGCAAAGTTTTTCTCTTCCCTATGGTTTTAATATAGCCAAGATCGATTGCCTACCTTTTCCACTCCCTACAAAAAGGCAATATTCTCATAATACTTTATAAAGAGGAAAGTCTCTTGGATTTCAGTTTCCTGAGTCTCTCCTGGCTTTGTCTTATAGGCATGTTGTATTCCCTAACAAACTTGAGTTCCCAGTCTGTCTAAAAGCATTGCTTTGGTACCTCTTCCCTCTCAACCTGTCCCAATAAGATATACTGTTGATGTAGCCTAAAAAATAAGGACACATTTGAATGTCAGAGTACATTAAAAATTTAGAGATTACTATCCATGAGCTAAGGACAAAAGTTTGATCTTTCTTTAGACAAGATTATATAATTTATTATACATTTAAAATAGTATGTTTTATCATTTTTCTCTTATGTTAATGTCCATGGAAGACCTGCCCCTTTCTGAATGGAGATGGAGTAGTGGATGGGTAAGAAAGTAGATAGGAGGAAAGAAGTTGGGTGGCTGGGTGGAGGAAGGAGGCAGAGGACAGGAGGGAGGGTGAAGCTATGTGGTTGGGATGCAAAATAAGTGAAAAAAATTAATAATAAAAATCACTTATATTATTTTTTAATTTGTAGAAATTATAAACAAGAAAATGCTAGATGGATATATATTTATAGAAAAATATATAAGCTACTTAAAATAACTTTTAAGTTAAATCAGCTAATCAGATGCAGGTATTTTTTTCTTATTCATATATAATTGTATCAAAAAAATCAAGGAAGAATAAATCACAGCAAAAATTAATAACACCAAATAAAGGCTTAAAATAACAAATTGGTAATATTCTAAACGTCTTCTTCAAGCTTCTGGAATCAATGTTTTATCAATCACTTGGTGGTAGCAACTGGTGAACTGATTTTAGTACTCATTTTAGAATTGAAATTAAAATATTCATCTCCCCAAATCCAGCATTAAATGTTATAAATTGTTTTAAGTGTATGACAACTATATATAGATAAAACTTAACTGCCTATGAAAAAAATGCTTCTCTTCTATTCACAACACTCTCACTGTTATGCCCCCAATTTTGAACAGTTGACCTTCAGTAGTCACTACAATATGGCAAGGGCTCAAGTGATGACTAGTTTGACCAATGGTCTTCATGTATAAATTTATGAAATGTATAATTCTAGTAAAATGATGCATAAATTTAATATTTCCTTATAACTGCTGTGTAACAAAAATTACACACTAATTACCTAACTACACAACTATTACACCCTTGTCTATGGTGGCCAAAATTATGACACAACATATCTTGCTATTTGTGAGGCCATGACTCATATTCTTCAGAAATCACTTTTATTTCCTGCCAACAAAATAACAACTAGTTTCACATTATTAATTCAGTAGTTTAACCCAGGTTTTCTTCATCTATGTGAATAAAGTGTGAATGAGGCATCTGCATCTGATTAATTAAATATAGCTACTAGGTATAAAATCTTTCTATTTTGTGTATTTTCAAAACACAAATAAATATATATTATTAGATATACATAATTTTTCATATTCTAAATCAGTAAGCAAGAAAAGAAATATGTGAGATTATATTACACAAGGTTTTCTAGAATAACAGAATTTATAAAATAAATGCATATATATTCCTTATATACAAAATATGTTTCCATATATATATGAAAATGGTCAACAGGCTGTGGGCTAGCTAGTTCAACAATGGCCAGTTCAAGAATCCAGTAGGTGTTTGGTCTACAAGGCTGAGTTTCTTAACTGGTCTTCAGGATACACTGGAATTCTGAAAATGTTGGCTATTGCCAGTGAAGTAATGGATTTGCCAGAGAGAGTAAGCAGGCAAGGATAGAGCGAGTGTCCTTCTTCTATGTCCTTTATATAGGACTGGCACACATTAAATGCACATCTTCCACCTCAAAAGATTTAGATTAAAGGTGTTTCTTCCCATCTCAAAAATCAAGATTAGAAATGGATCTTCTCATTTTTAATAATTTGATTAAGAAAAAAATGACTGTAGAAGGGTTGCTCAGCAGAGGTTTGTGGTGGCCATAGTATATCCGAGGGAATTAGCTGTGACTTACTGTGCTTTCTTCATCTGTAACTGAGTCTAACCTGTCTTGAGGTATGCCCTAGATTTTATTTTTTATGTTTCATGTATTTTTAGAGTAAAAGCAAGTTTTATTACTGTATATTTTTCATCTATTCTGAATATTTTGCTTTTTTATATGTTTGATACTGATTTTCTAAAACCAATAAAAAAATAAAATCCAGCCACCAGGGTTTTAATTCATTCCATATATTGTCAAGATACCAAAAAAGAATATTCACCACAGAGAGTTAATATGTATAGGATTGAGTGCTTTATAAAATCTAACTAGGAACATTCTAATAGAATTTTATGATGAGTTTAAGGTTATTACTCAAACATTCAAACGTATTTCTCTGAGCTTCTAGCATTATGGTTACTCTTTTCGTTCAGAAAACAATAATGACCAACTGTATACCTTTATTAGCATTATTACAATAGGAGGCTCAATATACTTGATTTCATCTTGCCTTAGACTCCTCAGACTTAATTAAAATATGATAAGAAACAATGTTCTTCAGAACATAGTGGGTCTTCTGTATATTATATTGATTTAACTTGATTAGTCAAATGCATACCAGTAAGACTTTCTGAAGACATTTTTTTTCCTCTGTAAACCTCTTTACTGATATGGCTGATGGAGAGTTAATATACCTACACCATACCGTTACTCTTCAAACTATTTCACGCAGTAGAAACTGAAGGAATATTGCCAAATTCCATTTATGAGGCCACGATTACCCTAATACCCAAGCCACTCAAAGACACAACAAAGAAGGAGAATCACAGACCAATTTCCCTCATGAATATTAATACGAATATTTTCAACAAAATTTTGGCAAACAGTATACAACAATGTATAAAAGATATCATCCACCACGACCAAGTAGGCTTCATCCCAGAAATGCAGGCCTGGTTTAATGTATGAAAAACTGTAAATGTTATCCATCATATACACAAACTAGGGGAACACAACCACATGATCATATCCTTAGATGCTGAAAAAGCCTTTGACAAAATCCAACACTACTTTATGATTAAAGCCCTGGAGAGATCAGGAATACAGGGAGAATACCTAAATATAATAAAGGCAATTTACAAGAAGCCAATAGCCAGTATTTAACTCAATGAAGAAAAACTCAAAGCAATCCCACAAAAATCAGGAATTAGACAAGGATGTCCTCTCTCCCCTTATCTATTCAATATAGTTCTCAAAGTTTTAGCTAAAGCAATAAGGAAACAAAAAGAGATTAAGGGGATACAAATTGAAAAAGAAGAACTGAAACTATCTCTATTTGCAGATGATGTGATTGTATACATAAGAGACCCACAAAATTCTTCCAAGGAACTGCTACTGCTGATAAACACATTCAGTAATGTAGCAGGATACAAGATTAACTCAAAGAAATCAGTAGCCCTTCTATATACTAAAGATAGAAGAGCTGAAAAAGAAATAAGGGAAACATTACCCTTCATTATCGCAACAAGTAGTATTAAATAACTTGGAGTAAATATAACCAAAGAAGTAACAGACCTATTTGACAAAAATTTTAAATCACTGAAGAAAGAAATTGAAGAGGATATCAGAAAATGGAAAGCTCGCCCATGTTCCTGGATTGGTAGGATCAGCATAGTAAAAATGGCAATTCTACCACAGGCAATCTACAGATTCAATGCACTGCCCATCAAAATCCCAACACAACGTTTTTTGGACCCTGAAAGAACAATACTCAATTTCATTTGAATAACAAGAAAGCCAGGATTGCCAAAACAATTTTACTCAACAAAAGAACCTCAGGAGGTATCACCATCCCTGACTTTAAGTTATACTATAGAGCTACAGTAATAAAAACAGCCTGGTACTGGCATAAAAACAGACTTGTGGACCAATGGAATAGAATTGAGGATCCAGACATTAACTCAAAAACCTATGAACACCTGATCTTTGACAAAGAGGCCCAAAACATTCAATGGAAAAAAGATAGTATATTTAACAAATGGTGTTGTCATAGCTGTATGGAAGTGTGCAGAAAAATGCAAATAGATCTGAGCCTGTCACCCTGCACAAAAATCAAATACAAGTGGATCAAAGACCTCAACATAAACCCAGCCACCTTAAACTTGATAGAAAAGAAAGTGGGAAATACACTTCTAGGAATTGGCACAGGCGACCACTTCCTAAATATAACACCAGTGGCACAGACACTAAGACCAACAATCAATAAGTGGGATCTACATAAGCTAGGAAGCTTCTGTAAAGCCAAGGACACTGTCAATAGGACAAAATGACAGCCTACAGAATGGGAAAAGATTTTCACCAACCGTACAAGTGATAGAGGACTGATCTCTAAGATATATAAAGAGCTCAAGAATCTAGAGCCCAAAACCTTGAAAAACCCAACCAAAAAATGGGGTACAGATCTAAAAAGGGAATTCTCAGCAGAGAAATTACAAATGGCTGAAAGGCACCTGAAAAAAGTGCTCATCATCTTTAGCCATCAGAGAAATGCAAATCAAAACATCTTTGAGATACCACCTAACACCTGTTAGATTGGCTAAGTTAAAAGGCACAGATGACAGTCTATGATGGAGACGATGCGGAGCAAGGGGAACACTCCTCCATTGTTGGTGGGAGTGTAAGCTTCTTTTGCCACTTTGGAACGCAGTATGGAGGTTTCTCAGTAAATTGAGAATCAATCTCCCCAGGGACCCAGCAATACCACTTCTGGGTGTATACCCTAAAGATGCACATTCACACTCCAAAGGTATTAGCTCAACTATGTTCATAGCAGCATTATTTGTAATAGCAAGAACCTGGAAACAACCTAGATGTCCCTCAACTGAGGAGTGGATTAACAAACTGTGGTACATCTACACAATGGAATACTACTCAGCAGTAAGAAAAAATGATATCCTAAAATTTGCAGGCAAATGGATGGATTTGGAGAATATCCTCCTGAGCGAGGTATCAAAAACTCAGAAAGATAAGCAGGGGATGTACTCACTCATTTGTGGTCTCTAAACAAACAAAAACGGTAAAAGCCAAGCATGCCCAAGCTGCAAACCACAACCAATGAACAGCTTGGGATCAGAAACACCCTGGAGTGACCCTTCGGATCCCACTCCACCTATAGGAACACCTGACTCACTCTTGAGGGAGAGGGGCAAAACTGGATTTTCCAGGAGTGGAGACTCAACTAAGCATTATTGGATCAGTGGGAACATGGGACTGTTTGCTGCCTGCCCAGGGAGGGGATGGGGAGTTGTGGAGAAGAAAAAAATGACCTGATGTGGTGGGAGGGGGAAGGGACCTTGAATAAGGATATACAGGGATAGAAAAAAAATTCAGAGGGAAAGCTGAACACAAAGTAATTTTATGTGTAGCAAATTATTTGCATTATCACCCTTGATAAGTCATGCTTATGATTTTTATTTTCTTTATAGTTATTGTTAACTTATCAGCATTTTAAATTCAATTTACTGTTTTTCTTGATAAATACAAAATAAATAAAGAAAAAAAATAAATAACTGAAACTAAAAGAAAAAAAATATACCTACACCACTGGAGTACTAAATGGATGAACATTATTTGACCACCACACAAAATAATGAAACGGTTCTTTCTGTTACGGGATACTTTTGGGTTGATTCTAATATTCTGAAGGTTATATAAAGAAACATCAGCTTTTTCTGTCTGCTTAGGCTCCTGAATTTATATTTTAAATTTAGAACTTTTGCCATCCAGAGATATTAGAAGTTTTCAAAGTCATTTATTGCTACTTTCTGTGTTCAGTAGTACATTATTTAATCCTATTTTATTATGATATATCAAATAGTACTCTAAAAAAACTGGTTAGAAATCTTGCTTACATAGTTGATCATTTAAAGGATTTTTCTTCAAAGTGGCTGTAGTGGTTTGAATGAGAACAGTGCTCATAGGTGCATATAATTACATGCTTAGTCCCCAGTTGACAATCTGAGTAGAAAAAATTAACACAGCAGTTCTCAACCTGCCTAACTCTGCATATCTTCACTTCCTTATGCTGTAGTGATTGCCAACCATCAAATATTTTGTTGCTACTTTTTAAACTGTAATTTCACTACTGTTATGAATTCTAATGTAAATAACTATGTTTTTTGATGGTTTTAGGTGACCCCTGTGATAAGATTACTCATCTCCCGCAAAAGGAGTTTTGACCTACAAATTGAAAATGACTAGATTAGGATATTAGGCTGTGATGGAATAGGTGTGGCCTCATCAGTGTAAGTGGACTTTGAGGCTTCAAAAGCCCAAGGCATATCCATTCTTTCCTCCCTCCCCCCATCTCCCTCTCGCCCTCTCTCCATCTCAATCTCTATCTCTCTTTTCTTTTCCCCATTCATGCTGACTTTGGATCTAAATGTAAAACTTTCAGCTAGTTCTCCAGAACCATGACCACCTGTATACTTCCACCATGATGATAATGGACTAAACTTCTGAAAAGCTAAGAAGATCCCAGTTAATTGCTTCTTTTTCTAAGAGTTAGTTTGGTTTTGGTGTTTTTTCTAGATATTAAACAATAATGAAGACAATAGTAGTAGTTTTATTATATTTTCTTTCACAATACAAAATAAATGATTCAATTGACATACCAGGGCCATACTTTTTCTCTGATTTTGCATCATTACAAGCAGCAACCTTAATATTCTAGTACCTATTAGCTGGCTCTTGCAGGAAATTTAGACTTTTCTCTATTATATTCCTCAAAATTAAACCAGACACTGTTTATTCCATGATTTCAAAATTATTTTAAATGTGAATTATATAACATCAGCATTTCAATTCTTTAACCTATATGGGGATTTTGCCTGTATGCATACATGCACCACACACACACAAAGAGAATTCAGAGGCACTACATTAACAACAATGTCAAGTTTTACAGGTCTAGATAGAGCTGTACTTACTTAAACCACATTCAGAGCATCTTTTATGTGTTGACCCTGAAGAAATACTCTTTCTGGTAGGATCTATTGTCTTTTCCAGAAACAGAGAATACTTTTTTCTCTAAATGAATTTATATTCTCACAAGATGGAACCTCTGAAGGAAACTGGAAAATGGATGCTTGTAGATATTTTATTTAATGCATCTGCTAAGCTGACCTGGGAATGCTCAAACTCTGTTTGCCATATAGGCATGAGAACTTAAATATAATGTCTTGCACTGATGTTAAGACATTCCAGGCATGGTGACAAGCTTTTGTGATCCCAGTGTTGGGATCCTTAGGATTGATTGCCAAGCCAGCCTGGCATAGTAGATAATTCCTATGGCCACAGAAAACTTGTCTAAAAAAACAATTGGACACACATGAATTTATATTTTGCCTTTAAAAATGTTTTATTTCCTCTGTGTTATTGATTTTTTTATCTAGAATTAGTTTAATTTATAAGTTATTACTGGTAGTCAAACTTAATTTTTTTGAGGTTCTTAAGTAAATGAGCATGCTTTATTTACAGTTCTAAAATTGTTTCTAAGCTGAGTAAATTTTGAAATTTACCTAATGAATATTTAACTATAAGCCTTGGAAATATATTCACCAATTATTTAAGGCAAATGTATTCATAGGAATTATATGTGGTAATTTCTATTTGTTTAAATATTTATTAAACAGTATCCCTTATTCAAAAGAACAATAAAACTTTTGATTAATTTTCCATAAAGCATTGCATTACAAATATAGAAGATTTTGGAGCTTAATTATAAGGGGGCAATTTCAGGAACATAGCCAGACAGAGATAAATATAAGTCTTAGGGGTTTAGAACTGACATCCTTCAGATTGTAAGTACTACTTACAAAGTTTGTCATCTGTGTTGTTGTCTCTGAGAAATTTGCACTTATATTTTACACTCTTATCTTAACAATAAGAATGGGAACAAATAAAACTTCTATGTAAGACCCTTGCTTATGTTGTTCATAGTGTAAGTTTTTAATACCCAGGGACATAATTGTGACAGATTAATGATTTGAATACCATTGGGTTCCATTGACACCATAGTACATGACTGTCAATTTAACACCTCATAATAACACATTCACCTTTTTATAGTTTTGCAGTTTAAAATCCCCATTCTGGTTTTATCGAGCTGTCAAGGCAGAGTTTCTTCCAGAATTCCAAGACTAAGTTCTATTTCTAAAGTTGTCTAAGTTGCTCGCCTTATTTAGTCCTTGCCACTGGAAGCCAGAAGCCTTTGTATCCTTGCAGGGTGCCAACTGAAACTGGCTTGCAACTCCCAGAGGCTGCCCACAATATTTGGCTTATGTTCCTGTTCTCCATCTTTAAAAACAGCAAAATCATTTTGAGTGTCTTTCACATATCTAGTCCTTTTTGACTCTTCTTATTTTATACTGCTTGCACACACTCCTCTTTCATCTTTTTTTCCTTAGAAAACCCAGTAAATTACATTGCCCATCCACGCAATGCAGAATATTCCATGCATATTGTGGTCTCTTTCTTTCATATTAGCTACATTTTTTTTGTCATCCAAGGTCATATGTTTTCTGTTTTTAAGATTTGGAGAGCACACATAATGAAGAAGCATTATTCTTCCTGTCATAGCCTCTTGAGAGCTTGTTTTGCCTATAGGTTGAGTTAAATTTTGATTTAAATTCTTGGCCAAATTTTTGCTATCTCTAAACATATTTCACTAATATTAATCTGACTTTATGGAATCATATGTGGGAGTTCATTACACTAAGGAGGCTAATAAAATAGTATGCAATATAAAAGAGATAAATTACTGGCACTATGCACAAGCATACACAGAAACAACAGTACATGCACACAGAATAATATTTATATATATGTATATAAATATCCACTTACATCCATCCATCCATCTTGAAATTTATATGTTCTCAGTATAGTTGTATCATGCATAAGAACCTGGATTTTCTTTGAAAATTGATCTGTCTCTTCTTGAAGATGTGATTAAGAAAAATTTTACAATAACTTTATCATCTCATTTTTTAATTCCTGTTTGATTCCTGATAATAGATTTTAAGGATTTTCTTATTTATGTCACAAACCAAAGTGTTTAGAAGAAGTAAAATTTTACTTGCTGATTTTTTCCCAGTTTTCTTAATTTGTATATATATGTATATGTATGCATGTATATAATTATTTGGTGATTTAACATCATGCACCCTATAAAACTCAGTTATCAGACCCACAGAATTACACCCACTCTCATGATCTCCCCATTTACAAAAACTTCCATTCATGCCCCTCAATTACTTAATAATTGATAATTAAAGACAGCAAATCTTTCCTCACCCACAACCCTGCCAGAGGCCACCAATGCACTAGTGAGGGCCAGTGTCTTTAACTATGTTCTAGCCTTGGGTTATTGTGTACAATGACATCTCTCTCTGTTTTTTTTTTTTTTTTAAGTCCACTAATGAGTGAGTACGTTGCCTGCTTCTCTTCTTGTGACTGTGATACCTCACACAGGAGGATATTCTACAGATCCACACATTTGCCTGCAAATTTTAGAGTGTCATTTTTTCTTACTGCTGAGTAGTACTCCACTGTGCAGATGTAACACAGTTTGTTAATTTACTCCTCATTTGAGGGGCATCTAAGTTGTTTTTATGTTATTGCTGTTATGAATAATACCACTATAAACATAGCTAATGCTTTTGGAGTACAAATGTGCATCTTTAGGGTACATGCCTAAAAGAGGTACTGCTGGATCCTTGGGGAGATTGATTCCCAGTTTTCTGAAAAACTGCCATACTGCACTCCAAAGTGGATGAACAAGTTTACACTCCTACCAACAATGGAGGAGTTTTCCCCTTGCTCCCCATCCTCTCCAGCATGGGCTGTCATCTGTGTTTTTAATCTTACCATTCTGACAGGTGTAAGGTGGTATCTCAAAGTTGTTTTGATTTTCATTTCTCTAATGAGTAAAGATGTTGAGCACTTTTCCATGTGCCTTCAAGTTATTTGTAATTCTTCTGCAGAAAATTCCCTTTTTAGTTCTGAACTCCATATTTTATTTGGGTTGTTAAGGATTTGGGGCTCTAACTTTTTGAGTTCTTTATATATTTTAGAGATCAATCATCTGTCACTTGTAGGGTTGGTAAAATATTTTTCCATTCTGTAGGCTGTCATTATGTCTTATTGACTGTGTCCTTAGCCTTACAGAAGCTTGTTGGTTTCAGGTTTCACTTATTGATTGTTGCTCTTAGTGTCTGCACTAATGGTGTTATATTTAAAAAGTGGTCACCTGTGCCAGTGGGTTGCAGGGTATTTACCACTTGTTTTTCTATCTAGTTCAGTGTAGCTGAGTTTATGTTGAGCTCTTTGAACTACTTGGATGTAAGATTTGTGCAAGGTGATAGGTTTGGATCTATTTGCATTTTTCTACACATTACCTTCCATTTATGCCAACACCATTTGTTGAAGATATTATCTTTCTTCCATTGAATATTTTTGGACTCTTTGTCAAAAATTAGATGTTCATAGGTGTGTAAGTGAATGTTGGGGTCTTCAATTAGATTCCATTGATCCACAAGTCTGCTTTAATGCTAGTACCAGGCTGTTTTTATTACTGTAGCTCTGTAGTGTAATTTGAAATCAGGGAAAGTGATGCCTCCTGAAGTTCTTTTGTTGAGCAAAATTCTTTTGGCAATTTTGACTTTCCTGTTATTCTAAATGAAATTGAGTATTATTATTTCAAGGTCTGTAAAAAAATTATATTGCAATTTTGCAGGGAATGACACTGAATCTGTAAATTGCTTTTGGTAAGACTGCCATTTTTACTATGTTGATCTTACCTATCCAGGAGCATGAGAAATCTTTCCATTTTCTAATATCCTCTTAAATTCCTTTTTTCAGAGATTTAAAATTTTTATTCAGCAGATCTGATACTTCTTTGGATATAGTTACATCAAGGTATTTAATGCTATTTTCCGCTGTTATAAAAGGTGATGTTTCACTTATTTCTTCTTTAGCCCTTTTATCTGTAGTGTATCAGAGGACTCCTTATTTCTTTGATTTAATCTTATATCCTGTTACATTGCTGAAGGTGTTTATCAGCTGTAGCAGTTCCCTGGTAGAATTTTGTGGGTCACTTATGTGTACAGTCATGTCATCTTCAAATAGAGATAATATGACTTCTTTTCCAATTTATATTTCTTTAATCTACTTTTGTTCTCTTATTGCTTTAGCTAAAACTTTAAGAACTTTGTTGAAATAGATAAGGGGAGAGGAGACAGCCTTATCTAGTTCCTGATTTTAGTGAGATTGCTCTAAATTTTTCTCCATTTAGTTTGATGTTGGCCATTGGCCATTTGTAAATCACCTTTACTATATTTAGGTATTTTCCCTGTACTCCTTATCTCTTCAGGACTTTTATCATAAAGGAGTGTTGGATTTTTGTCAAGGGCTTTTTCAGCATCTGAGGAAGTGATCATGTGGGTTTTTTCTTCAATTTGTTTATATTTCTCTATATGATGAACCATCCCTGCATTTCTGGGCTGAAACCTACTTGATCATGGTGGATGACTTTTTTTTTTTTTTAAATATGTTTTTGTAATCGATTTGCCAGAATTTTGTTGAGTATTTTGCATCATTGTTCATGAGGAAAATTGATATGTAATTCTCTTTCTTTGTTGCACCTTGAAGAGGTATGGGTATTAGGATTATTGTAGCCTCATAAAAAAAAGTTGGCAATATTCCTTCATTTTCTAATGTAATTAACAATTTGAGGAGTATTGGTATTAATTCTTCTTTGAATGTCTGGTAGTATTCTGCATTGAAATCATCTGGGCCTAGCCTTTTATTATTTGGGGTGCTTTTAATAGCAGCTCAATTTTCTTGGTGTTATAGGTCTGTTTATATCATCAATCTAATCTTGATTTAATTTTGGCAAGTGGTACCTCTCCAGAAAGTTGTCCATTTCTTCTAGGTTTTCTGTTTTTGTGAAGTACAGATTTTCAAAGTATAACCAGAGAGTTCTCTGGATTTCCTGAATGTCTGTTGATATGTCTCCCTTTCTGTTTCTGATTCTGTTCATTTGGATTCTCTCTCTCTCTCTCTCTCTCTCTCTCTCTCTCTCTCTCTCTCTCTCTCTTTCTCTCTTTCTCTCTTTTGGTTATTTTGAATAAGGGTTTGTCTATCTTGTTGACTTTCTCAAAGAACCAAACTTTGATTCATTGATTCTTTGTATTGTTCTCTTTGTTTCTATTTTACTGATATCAGCCATAATTTTGATTATGTTCTGTTGTCTACTCCTACATGCCCCTCAAATGAAGAATGGATTAACAATCTTTGGTATATCTACATAATAGAGTACTGCTCAGCAATTAAAAAAATGACATCCTAAAATTTGCAGGCAAATAGATGCATTTGGAGAATTGAAGAATGTCCTCCTGAGTGAGGTGTCACAAGCTCAGAAAGACAAGCAAGGCATGTACTCAATCATTAGAGGACTTAGAAAAATTAGCAAAAAGAGAACACTCATGCTGCAAAACATGACATCTGAAAAGCTTGAAAACTTAGGATCAGAATGAACTTAAAAGAGACTCTCTGGGTTTCCTCCAGGAAGAGAAAATAGAGAATATCTCCTTAGCTGATTGAGAGCATAAGGAATGTTCATAGCACAAGATGCCTACTTTGGAAACTAGATTGAGGGCATTGGGTTAAAGGTCTAATGGAGAGCTGTAGATAGTCAGGTTTGTAGGCAGAAGTCCTACTTTCTTGTCTGCAGTTGGAACTGAGATGGATTATTGGAGACCATTTTGTGGCATTGCCCAGACTTGGGGACTATCATAGCTGGTCTGGCTGGCTACCTGGGAGGAGGGTAACTCACCTCTTCTTCTGGGGTGCTCAAGCTCCTAATTTCTTTAGCCACAGTTACATAGGATTTTTCTATTTTCTCTGCTCTACAAACTTATCACATCTGTAAAGTTATTGGAAAATATGTCTCTTACACACTATTGATAAAACTGCCTGTCACAGCTGTCTTCCACCACAAGGGAACAATTTTTTCTTAGAGATTTCATATAGTAGATAAGGAAGCTAGAAGCTTGTCGGACTTTGAATAAAACAAAACAAAACCCAAGCTGAGTCATACTTTGAAAATATTAGCAAGTTACAGAGAGTATTTATGCCATGTATCTTTTGTTGCAGGTTAACTGTACCTACTTGAGTTCTGATGCATAATGTCCTTTGAATTCCCTAGAATCTTATTCAACAAGTTTATGTTTTAAAAATGTCTTCTAGAATTATGGTATCTATATAACATTGCTAGTTTTTAGAAGTTAATGATTAGAAAAATAAACACATGGTGGGAAATACATTTTACAGATGTTTAAAACTAAGTCATTATTTTAAAAACTAAACATTATTGTTAAAGTAGAAGAATTCATATACAATCAAAATAAAATCATTTCTTTATTCTTTCTTACTTTTGAGATTATACTAGGGCCTTATAAAAGTTATTTAATCATCTGCTAAATGAACCATATCCTGAGCCTCCTTTAAAATTACGTTTTGTCGCAAGCATCTGAAAATCACAAAGGGTCGCCTTGAACTAGCTCTGTAGCATATCCAGGTCTTAAAATGTTCAGCTTTCAGAAGATCTAAAATTATAGGTATATATTAAAAGGCCCAGCTAATTAAAGTCTTTTTTGTATTTATATGTTATGTTTTATTATTTTTTGTTTTCTTATTATGAATGAAGTCTCATTTTTTATCCATGTATCCCCTTGTTCAAACTCCCTTTGCCCTCGTATTTCTCCCAGTCAGTCTTAAATTGCTGTTTCTTCATTCTCCTTTTCATAGATATTTGATTAAGTTAGCATTATTTATTGTTCTTATTTCCATTTGTAAATGACAAATCTTAAATAAAGATTTTGTGTATGTTTTACATTTTTATCAATCTTGTTCACCATTGATTGCCTTCTTAAATACAAAACAATTCAAAGATTAAGTCTAACAACTATTAGAATAAACATATATATTCAACAGATACAGAGTACTAGTTACACAAAACCCCAGAAATTTTACTATATAAACAGCTATCAGATTATAAGAAACAGAAACCAAGCAATAAATTTATCTATAATAGTTATGAAAACATTAGCCTGGTTATTACAAAATATTTGTAACTACCTAGGAACAAAGTTGATTAGTTAAAAGTTTTCTACTATTAATAATGTAAAAGCTAATAATAGAAACTCAAGGTACAAAAAAAGAGAATAACATCCTGTGTTTAAGAAGAACAGATTCTACTGTTTTATTTTTTCTAGAGAAACAGAACATTCTTAGCAACAAAAATGATGTTAATCAAAATTACTTTGAGACTTAATCTTATACCCATTAGAATAGCTACAATTAATGAAACAAGTTATAATTCATTCTGGTGAGAATATGGAGGGAAAGGAACACATATCTATTGTTAAGAGGAGTATAAACTTCTACAGTCACTATAAAAATTATTGTGAAGTAGTGGTACATCTACACAATGAAGTACTACTCAGCACTAAGAAAAAATGATATCCTAAAATTTGCAGGCAAATGGATGGATTTGGAGAATATACTCCTGAGTGAGGTATCACAAACCCAGAAAGATAAAC
Source organism: Sigmodon hispidus (assembly GCA_004025045.1). Classification (NCBI taxonomy): domain Eukaryota; kingdom Metazoa; phylum Chordata; class Mammalia; order Rodentia; family Cricetidae; genus Sigmodon; species Sigmodon hispidus. The sequence goes on along the minus strand of PVIH01009714.1, from coordinate 58,258 downwards.
AGGGGTTGTACTCACCTATTATTGGACTCTAAACGAAAAAGCAAAAAGCAAAGCATGTTAAAGCTGCAAACCACAACCACTGAACAGCTTGGGATCTGAAACACCTTGGAACAGCACCTTAGAGCACATTCCCTACAAAGGAAGACCTGACCCCATCTTGATGTTGGGGTGAGGAAACTAGATCTGCTGGGAGTGGATGCTGAACTAAGCCATATTGGGACCTTGGGCTCTCCTAGCCTTGCTGGGGAGGAGATAAAGAGATGCGGATAAAAGAGAGTGACTGGGAGGAGTGGGTGGGGGGAGTTTGAACAAGGGGATATATGGATAAAAATATGACTTTATTCATAATAAAAGTAATAAAAATAAAAATAAAAAAGTAATGTGGCAGTTCCTCAATAATAAAAAAAATTGATGCAGCCCAAGATCGAGCTCTCGTACAAACCTTATTTGAAGTTACTATTGCTGTGATGAAATACTGTGGCCAACAAACAAAACGTAGAGAGGAAGAGGATTTGTTCACTTTCTACATACTCACCACTGTTCATTTTTGAAGTAAATCAGGACAGGAACTCAAACAGTTCAGGAACCTGAAGGCAGGAGTTCATGCAGAAGCCAAGAAGGGTGCTGCTTACTGATTTACCCTTCACCACTTACTCAGTATTCTTTCTTATAAAACATATGACCATCAGCTCAGGAGTGCTAAGCCATTATGCATACTTTACTGTTTAAGAACCTTTCTTACAGCTTCATCTTATGTAGGTATTTTCTCAATTGAGGATCCCTCTTTTTGAATAAATCCAGCTGTGTAAAATTGCATTAGAACTCGACAGAACATTATTCTAGTGCATATTCCCAAAGAGCACTTTATTCTACCACAGGAATACCTGCTCAAACATATTCATTGAGGTTTTCTCATAATAGTTAGAAATTAAAAAAAAAATAAACCCTTGGCATTATCTCAGTAGGTCGGGAGGGGGAAGGGCGTTTGAACAAGGATATACATGGATAAAAAATGAGACTTTATTCATAAAAAAGGAAAAAATATATGAAAAAATGAATAAAGAAAATATGTCAAATTTACATTATGGAATACTAATCAGTTGCAAAATAGATGAAGCCATAAAATTACAAAAAAAAATATCTAATGTGAGGCATTCCAGACCAAAAAAATAAATGTTGTGTGTATATAAGTATATTTGGATACTAGCTCTTTTGTCAATGATAACCTAGATAAAATACAGAGAGTCATAGAGGACAGGTAAAGGGTAAGAAATAGTGAAGAGGGATAGATCTCATACGAAAAAGAATATAAAATAGTTATGAATGGATGGGGTGAGATGTAGCAGTGAATAGGAAAATGGGACAAAAGAGAGGAAAGATGTATACAGGAAGACAGATAAAATTAAGGGGTATGAGGGCTACAGCTCAAACAACTTCCATCGAAAATGCTGTCCTTCCTGAAAGATATACTAATGCAACTGTGGAACAAAGCTTATGTGAATAACCAACCAATATCTAATTTGACTTAAGGCCTACTCCACAAGCTGGAATCCATATCTGAGACTCCTTATACAGCCTAGTATTTAAGACAAGGTAGCACAAGGACCTGGGCTAAAACTAAATACTACTATCTAAATATTAAATATTATATAAGCTGTCTTTTTTAACTTTATTAATTTTATTTTTAAAACTTGTTTTTAACATATCCACGATTGTTTCCCCTTTCTTCCATATTTGCAGTCATCCTGTGCCTTCCTCCTTCCTCATCATCACATCCACTTCTCAGAGAGAGTAAGGACATCCAGGATAAGTTAATTTGGTCTGACATATACAGTTGTGGTAGGATCAAGGCCCTCCCTCAATATTGAGGCTGAGGAAGGTGTTTGTCTGTAGGGGATGGTAGTTCATGCACTAGGAATAAACTCTAGTTTCACCTCCAGAGGTCTCACACACTACCCACAACATTTGACTATCACTTACATTCAGAGGGTTTAATTCAGTTATATGCAGGTTCCACCAGTGTCAATCCAGATTAAGAAGCTCCCAATAGCTTAGGTACACTGTCTTTGTGTGTTTTTTCATCAAGATCTTGCCCACTTTGGTTATATAATCTCTCATCCCTCACTTAGGCTAAACTGGGAGCAGGATCCAGTGCTTAGCTGTGGATCTTTGCACCTGCTTACAATAGTTGCTGGGTGAAGGTTCTATATTGACAGTTGAGGTGGTCATCAATTTGATTATAAGAAAAGACCAGTTTAGACACCCTTTACACTATTGCTTGGAGTATTAAATGGGGTCATCTTTGAGGGTTCTTGGATATTTACCTAGCACCAGCTTTCTCTTTAACCTTATATTAGCTCCTCTAATTTATTGTTCCCACTCTCAGTTCTTCATCCAAGTCAACCATCCCGTTCTTTCATGTTCTCTTTTCACCTTCCATTGACCCTTTCCCCTCATAGCTCAAGTTTACTTTGGAGATCTTATCTATTTCCTGTAGTGGGACTATTTTGATATGTTGTAAATAATTGTTCTGCCTACTGGTTTAATAAAAATTCTCATTGGCCAAAGTTCGATAGGAAGTGTGGACAGGGCTGCCAGACTAAGAAAGCTATGGCAACAAGAAGAACAGAGCAGAGATGCTAGAGAGAGATGGATGAGTTGCCAGAGAAGCAGCAGAAAGAAGATAAAATGATGTTCTAAGAAATGGTATCAAACAGGATGGTCAAGCAGGATAAAAATCATGAGTTAGTTTAAAAGTAAAGAATTAACAAGAGATGGGCAGAAGAGAGAGTGACTGGGAGGGGCATGAGGGGGAAGGGAGTTTGAACAAGGGGATACATGGATAAAAAAAATGAGACTTTATTCATAATGAAAAAAAAGAAAAGAAAAAAATCTCCATCTCTATTTTTCTTTCCCTCCTTGTTGCCCCTCTCGCTTAATCTTCCCCTTCTCTCATGATTTTTTGCCACCTCTTCTTGCTTACCACTCCTTATGTTCTCAATTAGCTAAGGAGATCTTCTCTATTTTCTCTTCCCTGGAGAAACCCTGAGAGTCTCTAAGCATTTCAGGGGTTGTGTTGGTAGCTTGTGTGTTCTTCTTCTTCTTCTTTTTCTAAAGTCCAATAATGAGTGAGTACATCTCATGCTTATCTTACTGGGCTTGTGATAACTCACTCAGGAGGATATTCTCCAATTATCCAAATTAATCCATTTGCCTGCAAATTTTATGATGTCATTTTTATTTACTGCTGAGTAGTACTCTATTACATACATGTATCACAGTTTGTTGATCCATTCTTCAGTTGAGGGAGATCTAGGTTGTTTCCAGTTTCTTGCTATAACAAACAATGCTGCTATGAACATAGTTGAGCTAATGCTTTTGGAGTGTGAATGTGCGTCCCTTGGGTATTTGCTAATAGTGCTATTGCTGGGTTCTTGGGGACATTGATTCACATTTCTTACAGAACCATGATACTGCTTTCCATAGTGACTGTACAAGTTTACACTCACATCAACAATGGAGTGTTTCTCTTGCTCCTTATGCTCTCTAGCATAGGCTGCCCACTGTGTTTTTTATCTTAGTCATTCTGACAGATGTAGGTTGGCATCTCAAAGTTGTTTTGATTTGCATTTCTCTGAAATCTAAAGATATTTAACAATTTTGAAAATGCCTTTCAGCCTTTTGTAATTCTTCTCTCTAGAATTTCACTTTCAGTTCTGATTTTTATTGGGTTATCTAGGATTTGGGGCTCTAGTTTGTTGTTGTTGTTCTTTATGCACTCAAGAAAAGCAACATGGGAAACATCAGGAAAAGAAACTAGGCCCTCCAAGGATAGGCAACTGTCTATTGACAAGGGCAATATGTTGAGCCTAAAGGGGAGGGTTCAGACTGTGTTTCTGTGCATGGACTAGAATTCTGGAGCCCATTCCCTCAAGAGGAATACCTAACACAGTCTTTATAATAGGATGAGCAAATCAAACTTGTCTGGAGTAGATGGTGAACCGATCCACCTTGGGAGCTCTAGCCCTTTCCCAATCTTTGTGGAAGATCAGGTGTTCATAGGTTTGTTGGTAATTGTCAGGGTCATTTATTTGATTCCACTAATCAAAAAGTCTGTTTTTATGCCAGTACCAGGCTGATTTTATTACTATAGCTCTAGAGTATAACTTGAATTCAGGGATGATGATACCTCCTGATGTTCTTTTATTGAACAGGATTGTGTTGGCAATCCTGGGCTTTCTGTTATTCTATATATTATTCTTTCAAGGTCTGTGAAAAATTGTGTTGGAATTTTTATGGGTATTGCATTAGATCTATAAATTGATTTTGGTAAAATGCCATGTTTACTATATGGATCCTACCTATTCTGGAGCATGTGGGGTCTTTCCATTTTCTGATATCATCTATGATTTCTTTTTTCAGTGACTAATATTTTTGTTGAAGAGGCCTGCTTCTTCTTTGGTTAGAGTTACAATGAGGTATTTAATGCTACTTGCTGCTATTATAAATGGTGATGTTTCTGTAATTTCTTTCTCAGCCCTTTACTTTTTAATATATAGGAGGATAATAAATTTTTTTGAGTTGATCTTGTATTCTGCTACATTGCTGGATGTATTTATTAGCTGCATGAACACCCTGGTAAAATATTGTGGGTCTCATGTATACAATTATATCATCTCCAAATATAGTTTCACTTCTTATTTTCCAACTTGTATCTCCTTAATTTTCTTTCATTTTCTTATTGCATTAGCTAATACTTCAAGAAATATATTGAATAGATTAAGGAGAGAAAGGACAACCATGTCTTGTTCCTGATTTTAGTGAGATTGCTTTGAGTTTTGTCCATTTAGTTTGATGTTGGCTGTCAGCTTGCTGTATAGTGCCTTTATTATATTTAGGTATCTTCCCTGTATTCCTGACTTTTCCAGGACTTTTATCATGAAGGAGTGGTAAATTTTTTTCAAATGCTTTTTCTGAATCAAATGAGATGATCATGTGATTTATTTCTTTCATTTTGTTTATATGATGGATGGCATTCACAGTTTTAAATACGGCGAACCATCCCTTCATCTCCTGGATTAAGCCTACTTGATCATGTATGATTGTTTTTGATGTGTTGTTGGATTCAGTTTGCCAGAATTTTGTTGAGAATTTTTGCATCAATGTTCATGACAGAAATTGGCCTGTAATTCTCCTTCTTTGTTGCATCTTTGAGTGGCTTGGATAATACGGTTATTGTTGCCTCATAAAAAGCATTTGGCAATATTCCTTCAGTTTCTACTGTATAGATCAGTTTGAGTAATATTGGTGTTAGTTCTTCTTTGAATGTCTGTTAGAATTCTGCACTAAAACCATCTGGACATGGGCTTTTTTTACTTGGGAGACTTTTAATGACAGCTTCAATTTCTTTTGGGGTTATAGGTGTTATCCTGCTATTTTTTGTTGCAGCTTGTATTTACTTTTTTGGGAGGGTTTTCTTCTGTGTTGCTCATCAATTGTGTGGTTACATTGGTGTTTCTAGTTTCCTAAGGTTGGAGTTTTCCCTCTAGTGTATTTTGTAGAACAGGATTTGTGGATAGGTATTATTAAATCTGATTTTGTCCTAAAATATATTGTTTACTTCATCTATGGTGATTGATAATTTTGCAGGATACAGTAAATGTGCTGCTTCCATGAATTCTCAGGTTTGGGCAGGAGGTAGCTCTTGGAGGCTGTGTTTTGAATTTTATTAGTCTTATGTGAAAATAGATCTGCTTTTTGATCAGATGTCTATCTTCCTGGAGTTGCTCTGTTTTATATTTCATTAATAAAATTTCTCCAGATATTAGATTCTTAAATGACAGATTCCAGTAACTCAAGGTTGTAGTTTCATCAATATTTACTGCAAAACTTAGTCATATGGGCATTTTAGTATTCACAGCTCTAACGTCATTCCTCTACAATTTTTAATACAAGTGTCTGTTTTTAAATGAGTATGTCTGCTGCCTATGTTGAGTCATTAAATGTTTCTGACATTATTTGTTATGTCTTCACCCACATATAAATGTATTAAAAACATAATTTCACATTTCAGTGAAAAAACTACTAAAATCTACGTCATTGTGCAATACAACAGGTATAGAATGTGTGAAATTGCTAAGATTTGCTAAATAACATTTTCAATTTTTATAAAAATAATGCCCTTCATAAATACCTCTGTAACATGACATCATAAGAATGCTCAAGGCCTGGCTGGATTAATTGTGCTCTCTGTGCAATGCTGAATATATTCAGGTAGTTTATATGCCGTTTTTGGCACAAGGTCCAGTTTTCTATATCATCCCTGATTTTAAGAGTGAGATGACATGGAATAGAGCCAGCACAAAAGCCCTGTTTTGTGTGTACAGCTTTGCTCTGAGAGTAGCTGGGTACTAGTTGGTATTGTGTTCATTTCATACAGAATGGGAAAATGTACTATAGAAGATTGCAGAAAGTCTAAGTGTTATTCAGAAAAATTTTCAAAGAAGATTAAAGTTTCTATTATCTTGGGGTCTCTTGTTTGAGTGGCTTGAGATCGAGTCTGACTTTATTACTATTCCAGGCAAGATATAAGTTAGAAATAGCACAGGGTTTTTTGTCTCATTCTCCCCTATATTGGTTCCTTTCCATGACTGTGAGTTTCATTTTAGTAACATGTTGATATAATATCATTTCAAGCAAACACTTTATCTTAAGTATGCAATTATTAAGCCAGGAAAAAGAGATTGATTTAGAATCTTCTAGAAACATAGCACTTCTTACTGTGATAATCACTATAATGTATGCCAAAAAAAGAGAAATAAAAAAATGTGTGTCATTATAAAAAATTGTATGCACTATGGTTTACAATCGATTTTCTTTTCTTTTTCTTGAATATAGTGAAATTTATTATAAAAATTTAAACACGCAAAATATCAGCCTAACAATATTAGGTTGGCAAAACAACATAAAATTCATGCTAGCTGTACAAAGATAGATATAATTAACATTTAGTTTTAAATAATCAATAATATGCTCTGAGATATAATAAAAATAACTGTCATCACTTTGATAGTGCCTTTAAAAATTCTCATTGCATCAAAATACTTTCAAAATATCTCTCTTGACAATGTTTAAGCTTATTGAACTGATATACTCAGTCTTATTCAAGAATACATTCCATTTCAGAGTATGATAAAAAATCACTAAGGTAGCTATCATCATTGGAATCAAGGATTTCTGAATATAATTTATCTTCTTAGATAGAAATATCAACTGTAGATTGCAATGACTTGAATCTTAAATATTATATTTAAAAAAGATAGTAGCATGCAATGTATCCAAAGCATCAAGAAAGAAGAACTACTATCTATAAATTGATCTATAGATAAGTAAGATAGGGTTCTTGACCTTGGGCAAGATATTCTTACCAAACTAAATGTAATCAGTTCCCAGTACATAAGGAGTTTAGACCAAATAAATTCTGACAAGTGACCTTCCATATCAAATCTGTTGAAGTAACCTTTAAATATTTGGTAATGCAATCAGAAAATTTTCAATCCTTACAAATGACTAGATGACCCTGATATTGGGAGTGCTGTCATGTGTGTATAACATGTTTATGACATCTCTGTTTTACTATACGCACGTGATTGCAGCACCAGTGTTAATAAAAAAGTATCAGTCAAAAATGCATGCCATATTTTCAGTCTCTCCTCAGAGGTAAAGTTTCCTTGCTTCAGATCCACTGCTGTAACAGTATAGAAACACTGCTTGTGTTTTGGGATTCCCAAGGCCCATTGAAGTTCCTATATCATAAAACTCAGAAAAAAATGTTGGTTATGTAACCTAGGAAATCAGATATACCTCCCATTCCTAAAATTGAAAAGATTTTTGGAAAATACACTATACAGCCATATGCTGTGTATGTAAACTTATAACCTCATCCCTTGCTGTATAATTTTCACTCTTCTACTGACTGAGCTCTTTCTATTTACTTTTATGTTTTGTTTAATAAACTCAGTCATTGTGTAAATCTCAATATAAAATTGAACTCATGATGATCCTCAAAGAGTGAAATAATATATTAATTGTTAAAAATCTGTCTTTGCCTATAATCACTGATCAGGGTTTGTTCGATTTGATTTCTAACTCACTTAATAATTTTACTTTTTAAAAATAGGATTTTTCCACTGATCATACATGAAACACATGCAATCAGCTGCACTGGCTCTCTAGCAAGCTTAAGGGGCTTGTCTTTATTTTATAATCCCATAGGTTATAAACATGTGGACCCATGTGTGTGTTTTTTTTAATTTTTAAGTCAGTGTTTATTTATTTTAATTTTTTATTTTAAAAGGTTTTGTTTGCCATTTTACATACTAATCACTGTTCCCTTTAGCTACCCTTTTCTCACTGATACCCAGCTGCTTTTTATGTCAACATCCATTCCTGAGAGAATAAGGTCTCACATGGGGAGTCAAGAAAGTCTGGCATACTGAGTAGAGGCAGTTCAAAGCTCATTCCCCACGATCAAGGCTGAGCAAGTTATCCCACTATAGGAAATGGTCTCAAAAAAAGTCAGCTCATGCACTAGGGAAACCTCCTGGTCTTATTGCCAGAGCCCCACAATCTGTCCAAGGCACACAACTATCTGAGGGCATAGGTTGGTCTGATACAGATTTCCTAGATTTCAGTCCAGAGTCACTGAGCTCCCTGTAGCTTGGGTAAGTTGTCTCTGTAGGTTTCCCCATCATGATCATGACCCATTTGCTCATATAATTTTTCTTCCTGGAAGCTAGGTGCTTAGCTGTGAATTGAATCTCCACATCTGTTTTCATCAGTTGCTGGGTGAAGATGTTCTCTGTATGATGTAAATATACTGATTTGGCCTATGTAGAGCACCGTAGAAGTGGGTGGAGTATCAGAGGAAGAAACAAGCAGAAGGAGGGTGGACATAGTCAGTCTCCATCCGTCCCCGAAGAAGAAGCATGTAAGAATCCAGGTGAGCCAGGGGCCACGAGCCACATGATGGGTAGATTAATGGAAATGGGTTTATTTAAGATGAAAGAGCTAGCTAGTAATGTGCTTAAGATATGGGCCAACCAGTATAAAAGATATAACCGTGTGATTCATTTCTTTGGGGGACAAAAGCCACCACGCGGACCAAGTTCCAAACCTCCCCCGCAGGTCAGGCTAAAAACCTCCAGGCCCAAACAGATGCCAAAAAACATACTATAACAGCTTCACTTCAGATATTAATTGTTGCTCTCAGTGTTTGTGCTACCAGATTTATATTTAGGAAGTGGTTCCATGTGTCAAGGTAGTAAAGGCTATTTTCCAATTTCTCTTCTATCAGGTTCAATAGAACTGATTTTTTTGTTGAGTTACTGGATTCACTTGGACTTGGGTTTTCTGCAGGGTGATAGATATGTATATATTTGAATTTATCTGCATGATACCATCCAGTTATGCCAGCCCCATTTGTTGAAGCTGCTTCCTTTTTTTCCATTGTATATTTTTGGTTTGCCAAAAATGAAGTGTTTAAAGTTGTGGGTATTAATATCAGCATTTTCAATTCAATTCCATTGATTCCTATGTCTGATTTAAGGCTGATTCAAATTGTTTTTATTACTATAGCTCTATAGTAGAAGAAATTCAGAGATTATGATGCCTCCAAAGCTACTTGTTTTAACTGTAATTCTTTCTTGATAGCTGTTTTGTTATATGTAATTTTCCTATGTTGAAATTAAAACTTTCCCTTTTCATTAGTTGGAAAAGGGGAGGTGATGTGGAATATCATTCTATATGTTGTAAATTGCCCTTGGCTCTTTTATCCTTTGACAATGCACTATAAAGGCAGGCAGAAAATCCAAGCAGAAATAAGAGAGTAAGGAGAACAGAGTCAGATGAGCTTCTGCTCAAGGAAGCAAGATGTAAACATACAGTTAAGCCATGAGCCATGTTGTTTGAGGCAGATGAGGAAAAATGCATTGAGTTAAGATGTAAAAGTTAGTCAATAATGAGCCTGTGTTATCGGCTAAACAGTTTTTAATAAATATAAGCCTTTGTGTGATTATTTGGGACTAAGCAGCTGTCGTCAGGTCTGAACTGGGGCTTTAAATGTGAAACTCAGTGGTAGGACAAGCTGGATAAGACAGAAACTTGACTGCAAATAGTTCCCATTTTCAGACAGTGAAATAGCTTACAAACGTTTTGGAACACACAGAAATGAAGCCACAGTGGGCCTTCTAGTCTCACAGTCTCATGCTATCAGCAGTGCAAAGGCTCCTGGCAGCTGCTGCAAGATACAGCCTGCTGCTGCCTGCCACCTAAGCAGAATGGCCAATTTCTACAGTCTCTCTCAGGGGCTTCAGTAAGAAAGGCTTCACTCACTGCCTTTTGTGTTTGGAAGCACATCTGTGTGTTTAAAAATATAGCTCCATGATATGCAGTACTTACTGCTTCCCAGAATTAGGATGTTAGAGCAAGATTCAGTTGATACCTCCATCATATTGAAGCTGAACAGGGCAGAAAAAGTAACACAGGGTACTAGCCACACTCTTTAGCAACATAAAAATCCTCCTGGTCAAAAAATGATTAAAGATAAGCACAAAAACTTCTATATAGGTTACAATCTGTGTCAATGGGACGTGGATTTAGGAGAAAAAAGAAAAAGAATAAAGAAGGCTCTTTAAGAAAAGAAGTAAAGTAATAAAAATATAATAAGCCATATAAATATAGAAAATACATAAAAGTCTGGATTAAATATATTGTGTTTTCTTTTAAAATTTTAACTTTTAATGAACTAACTGCAAAAAGACAATTGATTGTAAAGGCTACTAAGTTAAACCAAGGTCCATATTTTAAAAGTATCTTGATTTTTAAATTTGGGTCTAAGGATTTGGAAAAAAAAGGTTCTGCTTTTGTATCCACAAAAGATGAGAACCTGTGGATTGATTCTGGACCAATACAGTTTGCTTGACTAAAACACCTAAAGCCAGAAGGCTGAGATGATACAGGCTCACAGACCACTACGACCAATATTTAATCATGATTTTGAATTATTCTCGGGACCTACATAAGTTTGCAGGTACCCCAATCAGCAGGAAGTAGAAAGAAATACTATGACAAATTTCCAAAATATGGTTTATAAATATTTGCTTTTATTATAAATGGTTAATGGTCATATTCAATATCTATCTAGAAAAAAGAATATAAATTAGAAATAATACAGAGCTAATGGAAGGATTTGGATTTGGAGAATATCTTCCTGAGCGAGGTATCTCAAATCCAGAAAGATAAGCAGGGAATATACTCAATCATTAGTGGACTCTAAATAAAATAAAAGCAAAAAAGCAAAGCATGTCCAAGCTGCAAACCACAACCACTGAACAGCTTGGGATCTGAAACACCTTGGACTGACACCATGGATCCAACTCCCTCTAGAGGAACACCTGACTCAGTCTTGATGTTGGGGGGAGAAAGTGGACCTGCCAGGAGTGGATGCTGAACTGAGCAATATTGGGACCTTGGGACCTCCTGCCCATGCTGGGGAGGAGATAAAGAGAATAAAGAGTGACTGGAGAGGGTAGGAGGGGGAAGGGACCTTGAATAAGGATATACACGGATAGAAAATGTGACTTCATTCATAATAAAAAAAGAAAGAGAAAAAACAAACAGAAAAAAAGAAATAATAAAAAGCTAGATTATTGAATCAACTTTGATCCAAAAATCAATGTTTAATCTCAAAATACTTTATATGATATGAACTTCGGTATATTGATACAAATTTCAGGTTTATTTTGTTATACTGTATATATATTTTTACTTCTGTTCAAGTTATAATATTTATGCATTTACATTGAAATTATAATATATAATTAAATATACAGATTAGTAATTAATCATTTTTGATAATAAAATTTATAGTGATGCTAGTTATTTTAGATATACAAAGATATATTTTAGTTAGGTAGGTAAGCTTTAAACACTTCAAAGTTCTACAGAATATAACACTTAAAATATTTTAAGAACTTAACATTTTCTGAACAATGAGACATATATACTTTTGGCAGCAGCATTCTACTTCAAGAGGATGATGGGCATCAAGAAAATGCCATATGGAGTTTGTTTTCTTTGTGGCAAGAGTTAGCCATTGGACAGGAAATTGTTCTTGCCTCAACTGCTGACTGCTTAAAATTATGCTGTAAAAACTCGACATGCAGGACCCATAGGAAAATCACCACTGAAGTTTGGCAGAACAAGCTAAAATGGGTTTTCAGGTTCCTGCTTTGCAGAGAAAACTACCAGGCAGTCTAACGAATGCAGGGAGATGCAACCGACAAACTTTGCTATGAGCAGAGCAGTAGTTTAGATTTCCTGTTTTGCTAAGATAAGCAGAGCAGTAGTTTAGATTTCCTGTTTTGCTAAGATGAGCAGAGCAGTCATTTAGATTTCCTGCTTCACAAAAATGTCTGCCAGAGAATCATGGTCTATAGGTGAAGACAAATATATCAAAGTTACAGAAGAACTTTAACTGACTGTTGAGGCACCCAGACGTCTCTGTCATTTCTAGAATTTGGAAGTTGCTTACAATAAACTTTATGTTTACTCAGGTAACATTATATCCTTTTGTGGTCTTTGATGGAGTTGAAGATTAGGTAGTTATATTAATTTTCCATAGCTATAATTAAAGGTAAATTATATATAAAACTTTGGGCTCAGAAGAGTAAGATAGATGATAGAATATTTTCTTTAATCTTGCTGCATATAAATATACAAGATATTGTAACTGTAATTCTTGCATGATACCTGCAAGATACACATATTTGCTATGTTGAAAATGAAACCTTTCTTTTTGTTTAGACAGAAAAGAAGTGATGTGTGATGTCTTTCTGTATACTGTGAATTACCTTTGGTTAATGATGGGATTGTTTTGGCTTACGGCAAAGATCCTAAGAGGCAGTTGGGGAAATCCAAGCATAAATAAAAGACAAAGACAGGCAGAGTCAAAGAGTTGTTGCATGCTGCTGCAAAAAAGGCAAGATGTAATGGGGTACAGGTAAACCATGAGCCACATGACAAAACATAGATTAAGAGAAATTGAATGAATTAAGATGTTAGACCTAGCTAATAAAAAGCATGAGGCATAGACCAGTTTGTAATTAATATAAGCCTCTGAGTTATTTTATCAGTGTCTGTGAGACTGTAGGTGGAAGAGCTTCTTTGGGACTGCAGACGCAGATGGGTCAGAAAAAAAACTGGCTATGTTACTTTATAGTACAGAACATTTTTTGGCAATACTGGTTTTCTTGTTTTTCCATATAAAGTTGAATATTGTTCTTTTGGGATAAGCAAAGATTTATGTTTGGATTTCTATCGGGATTTTATTAAACCTGTGAATGCTTTTTTGGTAATATTATCATTTTTACTATGTTGATTCTACAATGTTGAGCACGGGAGATCTTTCCACTTTTTACCATCTTCAATTTCTTTCTTCAGTGGCTTAAAGTTCTTGTCATACAAGTCTAGTTTTGTGAGAGTCACCACAAGATATTGTATGGGTTTTGTGGCTGTTGTAAAGGAGATATTTCTCTGATTGGTTTTCAGCCATTTGTATTTAAAATGGCTATTTTTTTTGTTTATCTTATACCTGACACATTGTTGAAGGTTCTCTAGTAGAATTTTGGGGGTTACATATACACTATTATATCATCTGCAAATAAAATAAGTTTGACTTTTTCTTCTCAATTTGTATACCCTTTATCTCCTTTCATTGTCTCATTTCTCTAGGTAGAAGTTGGAGTACTATATTGAAAAGATATGAAGATAGTGTATAGTCTTTTTTTTATTAATTTTCTTGGGGTGACATTGAGTTTCTCTCCATTTAGTTTGATGTTGGCTATTTGCTTGCTGTATAATGCTTCTATTATGTTTACGAATGTTTCTTGTATACCTAATTTTTCCAAGTCCTTTATCATAAAGAGGTGTTGGATTTTTGCAAAGACTTTTTCAGCATCTAATTAGATAATCATATGGTTTTATTTTCTTTCAGTTTATTTATTTGGTAGATGACATTCTCAAATTTTTATATGTTGGATCATCAGTCCATTAATGGGATGAAGCCTACTTGACCATGGTGGGTAATTTTGTTGATGTGTTCTTACAGTTTGCCAGTATTTTATTGACTATACATCAATCTTCATGAGGGAGAATAATCTGTGATTCTATATCATTGTTGCATTTTTGTTTATGGTTTTTGTACCAGGGTGACAATAGCCTCATAAAAATAGTTTGGCAATGTTCTTTCTGTTTCTGTTGTATGAAATGATCTGAGAAGTATTGGTATTAGCTATTCTTTGAAATTCTGGTAGAATTCTGCACTGAAACAATCTGGCCCATTTATTTTGGTTAAGAGGTTTTAAGTTGTTTATCTGGTCTTGATTGAATTTTGGTAGTGATATCTATTCATAAGGTTTTCTATTTCTTTAAAATGTTTCAACTTTGTTGAGTAAAGGTTTCTGACTTATGACCTAATGATTTTCTGGAGTTCTTCTGTCTCTGTGGTTATTTTACCTCTGTCTTTTATAATTTTTTTACCATTTTTCCTTATTTATTTATTTATTATTTATTTATTTTTATAGAATAAAGTCTTTTTTTTTAATCTTAGTATCTCCTTGTTCCAACTCTCTTTCCTGTCCCAGTCAGCCTTCAAGCATCTCTCCTCCCCATCTCCCCACCCTGTCTCCAGGAATGGTAAGAGGTCTCAAGGTAAATTAGCTCAGCATCCACTAAAGGCAAATCTGATTTCCTCATCCTAATATCAAGACTAGGTTAGATACTCCTTTGGAGGGAATGGGCTACAAGGTATCATTCCATGCACAGAAACACAATTTGAACCCTTCCCTTGAGACTGCACATGTTACTCATGTCAGTGGACAGTTGCCTACCTTTGGAGGGCTTAGTTCCTTTTCCAGATGGTTCACTGTGGCTGTTCTTGATTCAGTGAACTCCCAAGATCTCCAGCAAGCCATCATTGTGAGAATTTTTCTCATAGTCCTTAACCCTTGCTCATATAAAGTCAACTGCACTTCTACCAGCACAACCAGGGGCTCAGCCTAGTGCTCAGCCATGTATCCCTGCCTCTACCTCTATCCATTGTTGGATTTAAGTTCTCTGATGGCACTTAAAGTGGTTTATCATTTAATTCTCTCTCTACCTTTTGGTTAGTTTGAATAAGGCTTTGTATACCTTGTTGATTTTCTCAAAAAGAAAAAAAAAACACAACTCTTTGTTTCATTGATTCTTTGTATTGTTCTCTTTATTGTTTTAATTTTATTAATTTTCACCATAAATTTGATTATTTCCTGTGATCTTTCTTCTGAATGAGTTTATTTCAATTACTTTTTATTATGCAAGTAAATAATAGGGGCTTAAACTTAGCGCCTCATTCATGTGCAACATGAACTCTACTGACAGTATAATTTTCAGTCCCATATCAAAAACAATACTTGAATTTCTATTTTCTTTCTTTTTACATTTAAAAGCAAAGACCATTTTCCTGAGTATCTGCCTTTCAATATTATCAGTATATATATTGTTTATTAATTTATGCAACAACTTGAGAAAAATACATTAATAGTACACTAATAATATAACATTGGAAGTAATTTTATTACTATTTTTCTTTAGAGCAAAGCATCAGTCAATGCTCATAGGAGAAAACTCCTTTAAAAGATTAAAATTAACACAGAGATATACAATTGGACAAGGTGGAGAAAATGATAAAATTTGAAGCTTTCTGTTATAATTGAGATTTTTTTCAACGTACCATGCACTCAGGATTATGAATCTGAGCATAGAAATATATAGAAAGATTGTAAGTATAAAAGGTGGTAGATGATTTATATTATACATGTTTTCCAGACAAAACAAGATATACATATACATAAATTCACAGAGGGCATGACAGTGCATCTAAGACCTGCACCAATTCAAACATACAGAAATCCAGTATGGTTTTTTCTGAGCTTTTTGATTTATTTTTGGTATTTTTTTGTTTTACTGGTAAATTTTTAATTTTATTGTTTTAACTTTTGTTCTCTTTTTCTTTGAGATAGATAAATAGAACATTAAGTTTTGTGACTAGAGACTTAGGTTCTGGGTGTAATTTCAGGAAGAAAAACAATTAAAATATCAAGTTGTGACACATATACCTGTATATAATATTAAAAACAGAACAAGGTATTTGGCATCTAAATATTGTACAATAAATAGATGTATTTATTTGTAAGATTTCAATTGTTGCTTTGCTTAGTTTTCATGACATTTTCACAATAAAAATAGCCAGGTAAAACATACCAGTAGCTGACCAATAATGTTTGTACAACTATATAATTTAATAAATGTATTATATCTTTAACAATTAAAATAATTACTTCCATATGAAAATATATACAAATAACAAGTAAGCTTCGTTTTTTTACTTATAATCTTTTCATTTTGTTAAGTGCTCTGTCTTTAATTTATGGCAATCCTCCTCTCTCGGCATCTTAAGTATTGAAACTGGGATTACAGGAATACATTATCATGTCTAGCTCTCATAGAAAGTAGGTAAGATTGAATCTGGAAATTTCTCCCCTATTCTGAAAAATAGAATTAATATAATTATATTAGCTAATTACTTTTTCATAATTTAGCAGTTTGTTTTTACATACCAATCAGTGTTTCTTCTATCTCATCTCTTTGTAGTCATCCCACAGCTTTTCCTCACCCTGCTTCCTCATTCTCTTCTCAGAGAAGGTAAGGACTTGCAGGGAAAATTCACACAGTCTGGCATATCAAGTTGAGGCAGAACAAGTTCTCCACTAAGTATCAAAATTTAGTAAGGCATTCCTCTATAAAGAGTATTTGTCACATTATGAGAAATAATATAACTTACCATAATATTCAATTTTATAAATTACATAGAAAGAATATATTTAAAATTATATATATACATCATTCTATGATAAAATTAAGAAGATAACATTGTATAGTATATATTCTGCATAACAAATTTTGATGAGACAGATTTTTAAAAGAAAACATTTGTTTCTATCAAATTACTCTCAAAAAAGAAAAAATCATGGAAAATAAATTTGGGCAAATGTAATGTCTTTAGACTCAAGAGATGAATTACCCGTGGTGAGATTCTTTGCCTACCTGATGTAGTATTTGTCATTGCAACAGGACATAATTTTTTAAAAGTGTAATTTCTTAATTTCTCTAGTTGATGACAAATTAAAAAGCCATTATCTTTCTAGCATTTTACCAGAAATTTCCTGTTCCTATAATTATTGTGATAATATACTAAAAAAAACATAGGAAAAGTATATTTATTCTATACTGTGTAGTGGATGATGCAGACAACAGAGGACTAAACACCCAATGAAGCAAGAAGTTATGTTCTATTCTTGTATGCCAGTTTTCTTGTGGGAAGACATTGTACCCATGAGCAGCCAACAAATAATCTAAGGAAAATAGTATGTCATATTTTTCTTGGTGACATCTGCCTTGTGATCCACTTATCTTAAGTCATTGTTCTTTGACATTCATTGTTCTGCAAGTCTGTAGAAGTCTTTGGGACAAGGTGGCAGAGTGACATGTCTAGAGGTTTGATACTAGATTCTGTTTTATAGTAGAACTTGCTGATTGCCTTTAGAATGAAACTAACAAATAAAACCCAAATGGGAAAAGTCATTAGCACTTTTTAAAATAAAGTTATTTAATTATGAAACAACACTTTTAGTATTCTTTCTCTGCTGTCATAGGATATTCTGTTTAATCACCAATGGTACAAATTAATCTTATCTAGACTCAAGTGTAGTCTCTGACTCTTTTTCACTCTTTGATGTAGTGTGGTGGTATTTGAGTAAAACTGAACCCAAACCTAATATGAAATCTACTGTCTTAGTACTAGTGACATTACTGCTAATATGAAAAAGATGTATTTAAAGCTGATGTCTGTGCTGTCTCTAAGGTTCATGTCTAGGTTCTTGGTTCTAACACAGCCAGGGACAGCCTGGCCTGCATTATCTACATGGAAGATCATGGCCTATCCTCCCTCCTGCGGTTGTGTTGCTGTCCATGAGTTGTGCTATTGCCAGGAGCCATGCTGATGATGGTGGCCTCCACTGCCACCAAAGACCATGTTAATGTACTTGCCTGAGCTGCCACCAAGGTCTACAATGCTTTGTCAGAGGAATATGTTGATGTCCTTGATCTGTAGTGCTACCAAAGAACCAAGTGAGGATCAATACATGTGTTTATGCTGGAGACACTGTGAATGTCCATGATCTGTGTAGTCACTAAAGCTATGTGCAGTTTCTGTGCTCCTACTCACTGTAGAGGACAAGGAATCTACTTTTGCAGTGACATTAATGACTGCAGACTCACAGGTAACAAAGAGGGACATAGAAGGCTTCTTTAAAATTTCTTGCTCCCTTACAAATGTAGAAACCTAGTGACCAGCTAGCTACCAGCCCTTACCCAAAATACTATAAGAAATATTTTCAAGAGTTAGGGAAAATGAAAGATTTTCATAATAATTTTATATACATGGGCAAATGTCCTACATTCTATGTGTTCTTTATTTCTGTTCTTAGTTTCATCTTTTCTTCCTTTTCTTCTCATGGTTTCTTCTCTCATTATACATTTCATGTATCTATATATCTATATATTTGTCTATCTGCATATCTATATATCTACATTCATTAACTACTTGATAGTAATTAAAAAATACTACAAGAGAGACTCTCAGGAATAAACATTATTTATATAAATCATAAGAGTCACACTAGACTACAACTTGGTTACCTTAAGTCATAATTGACGACAGCTGCAGTTTGAAAATGTTCGCCTCATCACTTAAAGAGATAGCTATAAAGGTTACAATTGCAAAAACTGAATGAATGAGGAAAAAAGGCAAAGAATGTGTTATTTAATATTTCTTTTTTTCCTTTTATTTTTATTATTATTATTATTATGAACAAAGAAGTCACATTTTCTTTTTTCACACTTTCTAACCTTGTATATCCTTATTCAAGGACCCTTCCCCCTCCCAGCACATCAGGTCATTCTTTCTTCTCCACAAATCCCCATCCCTTCCCTGGGCAGGGAGCAGACAGTCCCATGGTCCCACTGCCCCAGTATTGCTTAGTTCAGTCTCCACTCCTGGCAGATGCAGTTTTCTCCCCCCTTCCTCAAGAGTGAGTTGGCTGTGTCTCTAGGGGGAGTGGGATCGAAGGTGTCAGTCCAGGGTATTTCTGATCCCAAGCTATTCAGTGGTTGTGGTTTGCAGCTTGGGCATGCTTTGCTTTTTACTTTTTTGTTTGTTTGTTTAGAGTCCACTAATGAGTGAGTACATCACCTGCTTATCTTTCTGAGTTTGTGATACCTCACTCAGGAGGATATTCTCCAAATCCATCCATTTGCCTGCAAATTTTAGGATATCATTTTTTCTTACTGCTGAGTAGTACTCCATTGTGTAGATGTACCACAGTTTGTTAATCCATTCTTCTATTGAGGGACATCTAGGTTGATTCCATGTTCTTGCTATTACAAATAACGCTGCTATGAACATAGTTGAGCTAATGCCTTTGGAGTGTGACTGTACATCTTTAGGGTATACACCCAGAAGTGGTATTGCTGAGTCCTTGGGGAGATTGATTCTCAATTTTCTGAGAATCCGCCATACTGCATTCTAAAGTGGTGGAACAAGCTTACACTCCCACCAACAATGGAGGAGTGTTCCCCTTGCTCCGCATCCTCTCCAACATAGGCTGTCCTCTGTGTCTTTTATATTAGCCAATCTAACAGGTGTCAGATGGTATCTCAAAGTTGTTTTGATTTGCATTTCTCTGATGACTAAAGATAATGAGCTCTTTTTCAGGTGCCTTTCTGCCATTTGCAATTCTTCTGCTGAGAATTCCCTTTTTAGATATGAACCCCATTTTTTGATTGGGTTATTCAAGGTTTTGGGCTCTAGATTCTTGAGTTCTTTATATATCTTAGAGATCAGTCCTCTATCACTTGTAGGGTTGTTGAAAATCTTTTCCCATTCTATAGGCTGTTGTTTTGTCCTATTGACAGTGTCCTTGGCTTTACAGAAGCTTCTTAGCTTCAGGAGATCCCACTTATTGATTGTTGGTCTTAGTGTCTGTGCCACTGGTGTTATATTTAGGAAGTGGTCGCCTGTGCCAATTCCTAGAAGTGTATTTCCCACTTTCTTTTCTATCAAGTTCAAAGTGGCTGGGTTTATGTTAAGGTCTTTGATCCACTTGGATTTGAGTTTTGTGCATGGTGACAGGCTCGGATCTATTTGCATTTTTCTACACACTTCCATCCAGCTATGCCAACACCATTTGTGAAAAATACTTTCTTTTTTCCTTTGAATATTTTGGGCCTCTTTGTCAAAGATCAGCTTTTCATAGGTTTTTGGGTAATGTCTGGAACCTCAATTCTATTCCATTGATTCACAAGTCTGTTTTTATGCCAGTACCAGGCTATTTTTATTACTGTAGCTCTATATTATAACTTGAAGTCAGGGATGGTGATACCTCCTGAGGTTCTTTTGTTGAGTAAAATTGTTTGGGCAATCCTGGCTTTCCTGTTATTCCAAATGAAATTGAGTATTGTTTTTCAAGGTCCAAAAAATATTGTGTTGGGATTTTGATGGGCAGTGCATTGAATCTGTAGATTGCCTTTGGTAGAATTGCCATATTTACCATATTGATCCTACCTATCAAGGAACATGGGAGTGGTTTCCATTTTCTGATATCCTCTTCAATTTCTTTCTTCAGAGATTTAAAATTTTTGTCAAATAGGTCTGTTACTTCTTTGGTTATATTTACTCCAAGTTATTTAATACTATTTGTTGCTATAATGAAGGGTAATGTTTCCCTTATTTCTTTTTCAGCTCTTCTATCTTAATGTATAGAAGGCCTACTGATTTCTTTGAGTTAATCTTGTAACCGGCTATATTGCTGAAGGTGTTTATGAGCCGTAGCAGTTTTTAGAAGAATTTTGTGTGTCATTTATAGGTACAATCATATCATCTGCAAATAGACATAGCTTCACTTCTTTTCCAATGTCTATCCCCTTAATCTCCTTGCGTTCTCTTATTGCATTAGCTAAAACTTTGAGAACTATATTGAATAGATAAGGGGAGAGAGCAAATCCTTGTCTTGTTCCTGATTTCAGTGGGATTGCTTTGAGTTTTTCTCCATTAAGTTTGATACTGGCTGTTGGCTTCATGTAAATCGCCTTTATTATATTTAGGTATTCTTCCTGTGTTCCTGATCTCACCAGGGCTTTAATCATAAAGGAGTGTTGGATTTTTGTCAAAGGCTTTTTCAGCATCAAAGGATATGACCATCTGATTTTGTTTCTTTAATTTGTTTATGTGATGGATAACGTTTATGGTTTTTCATATGCTAAACCAGTTCATTTCTGGGATGAAGCCTACTTGGTCATAGTGGATGATATTTTTTATACATTGTTGTATACGGTTTGCTAAAAAATTTTGAGAAATTTTGTATCAATATTCATGAGGGAAATTGGTCTGTGATTCTCCTTCTTTGTTGTGTCTTTGAGTGGCTTGGGTTTTAGGGTAATTGTGGCCTCATAAAAGGAATCTGGCAGTATTCCTTCAGTTTCTACTGTGTGAAATAATTTGAGGAATAATAGTAGTAATTCTTCTTTGAATATCTGGTAGAATTTGGCACTGAAACCATCTGGACCAGGGCTTTTATTTTTGGGGAGGATTTTTAATGACAGCCTCAATTTCCTTAAGGGTTATTGGCTTTCTTTGGTAGATGGTAGGCTTTCTTTGATTTTTGATGTTGTTGAACTCTATCTTTAGGTCCTGGTGGTCCAATATGTTACAAGGGAATATTTTCATTTTTTGTAGCTATTGATATTTGCTTTATGATCAATTATGTGTTAAATTGTGTAGAAAGTTCCATGAGGAGATGAGAAATATGTATATTCCTTTGCATTTGGGTGGAAGCTTCTGTAGATATCTATTAAATTCTTTTGCACCATAACCTGTTTTAGACTCCTTATTTCTCTGTTGAGTCTCTGTCTGGTTCACCTATCCAGAGTTGAAAGTGGGGTATTGAAGTCTCCCACTATTAGGGTGTAAGAATTGATGTGGGATTCGAGCTTTAGCAGTGTATCTTTTACATAGGTAGTTGCCCGAATATTAGGGACATAAATATTCAGGATTGAAATTTTCTCCTGACCAATTTTTTCTGTGATGAATAAGTAATGACTACCTTGGTCCCTTTCAATTGCTTTTAGCTTAAAGTCTATTTTGTTAGAAATTAGGATGGCAACCCCTGCTTGTTTCTTAGGACCATTTGACTGGAAAATCTTTTCCCAACCCTTTACTCTTAGCCTGTGTCTGTCTTTGTGGTTTAGGTGTGTTTCTTGTAGGCAACAGAAGGATGGCTTCTGTTGTTGTATCCATCTTGTTAGTGTGTGACGTTTTATAGGAGAGTTGAGTCCATTGATATTAAGGGAAATTAGTGACCATTGATTCATATTTCCTGCCATCTTTGGTGGTAACTTGTTTATATTTCCTTTTTATGGAGTATTCTTCTGTGGAATTTTTGATTGTTTGTTATTTCGTGGGTGTATCTGGGGTCCTTAGGTTGGAGTTGTCCCTCTAATACTCTCTGTAGTGCTGGATTGGTAGATAGATATTGTTTCAGTCTGACTTTGTCATGAAATATCTTGTTTACTCCATCTATGGTGATTGATAATTTTGCAGTGTATAGTATTCTAGTTTGGCAGCCATGTACTTTTAGTGTCTGTATAACTTCTGACCAAGCCCTTCTAGCTTTCATCCTTTCCATTGAATAGTCAGGTGTTATTCTGATGGGTCTGCCTTTATATGTGAGTTGGCCCTTTTCTTTTGCAGCTCTTAATTTTTTTTTTTTGTTCTGTATGTTTTGTGGCTTGATTATAATGTGGCATGCTGAATTTTTTTTGGAGTCATATCTATTTGGTGTTCTGTAAGCTTCTTGTATCTTTATATGCATTTCCTTCTTCAGGTTAGGGAAGTTTTCTTCTATGATTTTATTGAAAACATTATCTGTGCCTTTGACCTGGTATTCTTCTCCTTCTTCTATTCCTATTATTCTCAAATTAGGTCTTTTCATGGTGTCCCAGATTTCTTGAGCATTATGAGTTATGGCTTTTTTGGTTTTAGTATTTTCTTTGATCAATATATCTATTTGAGCTACTGAGTCTTCCACTTCAGAGATTCTATGTTCCATCTCTTGAACTCTGCTGGTTATCCTTGTATCTGTGGTTCCAGCTTTTTTCTTCAGGTTTTCTATTTCCATCTTTGCCTCATTTTGTGCCTTTTTTATTCCTTCTATTTTAGTTTTTTTAGTTTCTGGCATGTTTCTTTCATTTTTTTTTTTTTTGGTTTTCTTTCATGGATTTGTTAATCTCTTCCAATTTTTTGTTTGTATTTTCTTCTATTTCTTTAAGGCATTTTTTCCATATCTTCTTTGAGAGCTTCAATGATTATCATAAAGGAATTTTTGGTGTTGCTTCCTTCTGTTTCCTCTTCATTGCTCAGTTCAGGTCTTGTAGTTGTAGGACCGCCACTTTCTTCTGGAGTTATCTTGTTGTTCTTTCCATTATTATATATATATTTACACCCATGGCTTCAGTGTTTCACGATTAGGTGTCTCCTAGTCAGATGTGTCCTGCGGGCTTGTGTGTCTCCTGTCTCCTCTAAATAAAAGGTCTGCTCAATCTTTACCTCGTTTCTGGGCAGGGGACTGGATTTCAAGTCTTCAGTCCTTCTCTGATTGATCAGTTGCAGGAAGGTGGCCATGCAAATTCCCTCAGCAGCAGCTGGAGGGGACCCTGGCAGACCGAGTTTATCTCTGTCTGCTATAGAGTGTGTGGGGACAAGCTTCACAGACAGCCCCTCGTCCTGGAATCTTATATTTCTTTTTTAATTTTTATTATGAATAATGTCACATTTTCTAACCATGTATATTTTTGTTAAAAGTCCCTTCCCCCTCACACACCCTCAAGTCACTCTCTCTTCCCCCCCCCATCTGCCCATCTCCTCCTGAGCAAGGGCAGGAAGTCCCAAGGTCCCAATATGGCTTAGTTCAGCATCCACTCTTGGCTCTAAAATATATTTTACATTTCTTAAATGTGATTAATAATATCTGGACATGGTAGATGAGCAAGACACAGAGAAAAGCAACTGCTGAAACTTGGAAATACAGGTTATGATTGTCTTTCAATTTTTCTACTTCTGCAAATGGTTTGTCAGATATTCTAGGCCTATAGTCAAAAGTTCATGCTGCAGCATTACAGAGAAACATCAGTGACCACTCAGGCACCCAGCTGTCTCTGTCATTTTTTGCATATTCTCAAAAGTTTTTTGTTTGTGCTTCTGATCTCTCAGGTAATATTATTTTTTTGGGGGGAAGGGGGGCTTTGATGGGATTAAAGTCAGCATAGTTATAGTTAAAATCCTCTAGTATTTAAGTAAGGAAAATTTCAGAGACAAGATTTAGATTCTTAAGGATCAGACAGGTGTTTATTTTGTTCAATATTTGTGAATATATTTTTCCCATTTTATGTCTTACAAAATGCTTGATACCCCTTAAAATAATATCAGACATGGTTAGTTGGTTAACAGATTTTTTTATTAATCACCTGAATTTTAGGACCTAAACATAAATAACTAATACTGAATCTAAAATCTAGCATCAAAAGCTGCTGTAAAAATATAAAGTGTAATTTTGGGGGGGCGGAGGTGAGGGCAAGGAGGTGCCAGTAGAGAAAGCTTAAGGCAACATAGGAACTACTGATCTCCTGAAGGACTATTTTACAACAAAGACAGATACTTGCAATATTGCCCCAGTTTGCCATGAATATTCAAAAGACTTAAATAAAACCCAAATATCTGTAATATTACTTATGAAAAAAAATCTGTAAATATTCTGCTTGTAATATATCCCCCAAAACACTTCAATTGGCCAATTTGCTCTGTCAGTTACTAAATATGGGAAGTAAGCCTCTAAGTGTCTAATAGTAACATGGAACACTAGATATAGTTATGATGAATATTTTAATGTTTCTATCCATCTAAATTATACAGTTAATGAGAGGCGATCCTCCCGGACATCCACAAATACATGTGTCCATAAGAAGGAGATGTTATTATAACATTATATGTACACATTACATGAAAATGCATGGCAAATGGGAAGATATCATTACTTTCTTGCATAAGTGAAATTACAGATGAAAACAACCAGTTTCCCACAGCCTGTGTTCCTGTAAGCCCTGCCCAACAGGGTGCCTCAATCAGATGACCATTTTTCTGGTGGGTTTGCATACGAATTATTAATTGCTGTAATCCATAATTGCCTCTTAATTAGTAATAGCTCATGACAATTGTTTCTGACACCTATGTAACATCCTAAACAAGAAACCACTAAAGAGAACTCTTAAATATTGTGACAAGGATGCTGAAGTGTAGCTCTTCACAATAAAGGGAATCCTGGCAGGGTAAGGGTAAGGAAGAATTCAGTTTTCTTTAAGAGGCCGGATTCTGGGAATTTGACCATGCTTTGGTGAGTATGTGGACAACAGAAATTGGACTCATAAGCTTTCTTGTTTTTGGAGAGAGTAGTCACGGAATGGAGGGGTGAAACAAAGAGGCCTAAGAAATAAGTGTGATCGAGGTGCATGATGTGAAACTTTCAAATAATCAATTAAGATATTATATTGGAAAAAGTCAGTGGAAGGAGAACTATTTATGTGTGTATAGGATTTGTGGTTGAGTTATTTGTATATAAATTCACCCAAAAAAGATCTATCAAGTATTGATAGTGATCCACTTCCAGATTAGTCTTCTTTATCTCTGTAAACATATTTTTACACTCTTTGCTTCTTATTATGATAGTGTCACATTTTAATGCCAGAGTGTATGACAGGTATAAAATTTTGAATTTGATCAAAATGGTGATTTTTTTGAAACATTTGTGATATAACTCTTCTGCCCTATGGGACATTTTGATGTTATCTCTAAGTCAATTACATACCAGTTTGATTGTTTGTGATAGATATAGTAAGCTTCTAATTGCTGATTATCACTCTTTAAGACCTTGAGGTGTATTTTAAAGCATCACCCTAGAAAGACATTTATATTTCAACACTTTGATGCTATTCTGAAATTCATTTCAGACAGTAAAATAAACATCTAGAATATAGTTTCTTCTGTTGACGAGATAGAAATTACTTAACTTGGTATCATGTAGACAAGGTATTAAATATCAAATGCCTAGAAGACTTTGATTTAATATGAAATAATATAATACCAGTAACACTGCATTTTATTTGCAAAAATATGAGAATTTACTAATGATGTGTAACTCAGTATAGACTGAATTATTTTAAATCAGCTATTGAGAGGTATTACACATCAATAGCATTGCAAGTACTTTTTCAAACAAAGATGTCCATGTAATCAACACATGACAAAAAGCTTCACTCTCAGCTATAATCCAGTAACAGGTCTGAATATCTGTCTATCCTGTTTCTCACCTCACTATATCTAAAAGCATTTGCTCACCTAGTTCCTGACACTATTTTATTTTTCTCTAATAATATCCACATCATCATGTCAGAATTTTTTGAGGCATTACTATGTGGGTACATCTGAATTAACCATTTTCCAGGATATAGTTCTTTCTTGTTTTATTTATTATTTATTTATTTATGTATTATAGTATATTGTTTATTCTTCATTAAATATGTGAAGGCCACTCTTGTAGGGCCATTATCACCATTTTATTTTAGGAATGTGTCAAATAAGCTTTTTTATAAGCTTGCAGATCCTCTGTAACACATTTTTCCATCCTGATTGCCATATACTAAAATGCAGAAAGGATAATTTTCCTGAAAACATCATGTGATATATGCTGTTTAGGAGTTTTCCAAAATGTTTTCAAAATTATAGAATACTAGCATTTCCAATCAAAATACTGTTGTAATTCATTACTTCTCCTGAAATTTATTGTTCTCATTTACCTAATGTTAGTTATTACACTGATATGTTTTCTGATTAGAATTTAAGGTGATTTTTTTTCTTAGTCATATTTCCTTTTCCATATGTCTTAAGGGTACCAGTCTTTATGTTTGTCAAGAACATTATCACATTGCACAATTATTAGTTGAATAGATTCAGTACTTTGGATTTATTTGGATTTTGCACTTTCATACATATATTATAATCAATTATCTTACTCTAAAATATATTTTAATAATAAATAAATTCAAAAAGTATTTTAGAGAATTATTATGTGAAACACTGGACATGCTCACATAAGATTTCATGGCAATAGCAGTTGTACTTAACTAATTTTTAATAGTTTATTCCTTATTGAATGTCTGAATAGTTTAAATTAGTTTTTAAATAAGTTATCTTTTGTGATGCTATTGTGAATGACTTCAGTTTATACTCTTAATTTTGTCATTTGTCAATGGAAAATTAAAGCATATTTAAAATTTACACATTAGTATTTTTATTAAGAATACTATGGAAGTAAGTGATTGTAATGGAATTTTTAAAAATACTCTTATATTTTTATTTACAAAATTATGTATCTGTAAAATATAGCTATTTCACTTCTTTTGTTTTTTATTATTTTATTTTGTAATAAAAATAAATATTTGATAAATAAAAATAAATATTAAATATCTAAGTCAATTTTTAAATTTTCATTGTATTTTCTTAACAAAAATTTGAAGATAAAATGTCAGTTGGATTGATTTTGCAAGAAATGTTCTGTCATGTGTGAATTAAGTCGGTTCAGAAAGATAGATGTCATATATTTTCTCTCATGCATGTGTTTGACTTCTATAATTGTATACAACTCTGTATGAGTGGATGACATACAACTAGACTCAAAATATTCTGAGTGACAAGTGGACTAATGACAAAGAGAAGGTTGTAGAATAGAAGTGAAGTCTAAGTTTATTTTATACCTTCATTAAAATGGACTTGTATAACACTAAAAAAATAAAGAGAATAATGAGAATGAAAAAAAAAAACCAGCAGAAATCAGCAACAGAGGTCAACAACAAAATACACCCAGCAAACTTCAAAGATGGGGAGAAATGAATCTCAGCTTTTCATGGGAAGGTAAATCTATCATAATACTCAATAGAACACATTGACCAAAGGCTAGTTACTATTTTTCCATTATGAATTTATATTTAAAATAACAAGATAATGTAGGGCAAGATATTTTAGCAGGTAAGGGCACTTTTTTGCAAACATTATAACCTGACTGTGAACTCCAGAAATACATAGTAGAACAAGAAAATGGACTCCCACAAGTCTTCTAATTTTCATGGCACTTAAAAGCATGAACCCACATAATAAATAAATAGCATTTAAAATGCTAACACCCTGCATGAAAAACAATAATTCTGCTATATATTGAAGTCTTTGTTCACCACAAAGAACTTCCCAGTAACAACTGTATAATTTTACTCTATTGTTTTTTTTCAAGTCCTTCTTAGTTTGAACCTGTTTCTGATATTGTAGTATCAGAAACTAATTTTTAAAAGACTGGGGAGATGATTCCTTGGCTACGAGAAGATAATCTTTAAAAGTGAGTACTGGTTTGAGATTCACACACCCAGTAACAAGCTGAGTATGTGCAATCACCTCTGATTCCAGATTCTGCACCCATGCATCCCTTTGTTGGCATTGACATGACATTTCCCAAATCTGGACATCTAACTGCATATGCTCTCACAAAAACACTTAAGAAAGAGCAGTAGTATGAAAATCTATACTCCACAAAAATGGAAAACCTACAAGAAATGGACAGCTTTTTAGGTACCATTTACCAAAATTAAGTCAAGATCAGGTTAAATACTTAACAGACCTAAAACCATACAGAAAATTGAAGCTGTCATTAAAAGACTCCCAAGTAAAACAAGGAAAAGAAAGGAAAAAAAAAGAAAGAAAAAACAGGTCCAGATTGTTTCAGTGCAGAGTTCTTCCAGACATTGAAAGAAGAGCTAATGCCAATACCCCTCAAACTGATTGACACAGTAGAAACTGAAATACTATTGCCAAACCCTTTTTATGAGGCCACAACTACCACCACTCAAAGATGCAACAAAGAAAAAGAATTACAGAACAATTTCCCTCAAGAATATTGATGAGAAAATCCTCAACAAAATTCTGGCAACCGTATACAACAATATATATAAAACATCATCCACCATGACCAAGTAGACTTCATCCCAAAAATGCAGGGACGGTTCAGCATATGAAAAACAATAAATATCATCCACCATATAAACAAAATGAAGGGGAAAACCACATGATCATATCCTTAGATGCTGAAAAAGCCTTTGACAAAATCCTAAAATCTCTTATGATAAAAGTCATGGAGAGATCAGGAATACAGAGAAAATATCGACCCACAATAAAGATGATTTACAAAAAGTGAATAGCCAACTTCAAACTAAATGAACAAATACTCAAAGAAATCCCACTAAAATCAGGAACTAGACAATCTATTCAATATAGTTCTTGAATTTTAAGCTAAAGCAATAAGAGAAAGAAAGGAGATTAAGGGGATACAAATTAGAAAAGAAGAAGTGAAACACTCTCTATTTGCAGATGATATGACTGTATACATAAGTGACCCACACAAAATTCTACCAGGAAACTTCTTCAGCTAATAAAAAACATTTAGCTATGTAGCAGGGTACAAGATTAACTCAAAGAAATCAGTAGCATTTCTACATTCTAAAGATAAAAGGGCTGGGGCTGGAAAGATGGTTCAGCAGTTAAGATAAAAGGTCTGAAAAAGAAATAAGGGAAACATCACCCTTTATAATCGCTGGAAATAGCATTAAATACCTTGGAATAACTATAACCAAAAAAGTAACAGATCTATTTGATAAAATCTTTAGCTCACTGAAGAAAGAAATTGAAGAGGACATCAGAAAATGGAAAGCTCTCCCATGTTCCTGGATAAGTAGAATCAACAAAACAAACATTGCAATTCTACCAAAAGCAATCTACAGATTCAACACATTTCCCATCAAAATCTCAACACAATGTTTTACAGACCTTGAAAGAAAATATTCAATTTCACTTGGAATAACAGGGGAGCCAGGATTGCCAAAAGAATTTTACTCAACAAAAAAACCTCAGGAGGCATCACCATCCCTGATTTCAAATTATACTCTATAGCTACAATAATAAAAAGAGACTGGTACTGGCATAAAAACAGACCTGTGGATTAATGGTATCGAATTGAAGATTCTGACATTAACCCAAAAATCTACAAACACCTGAACTTTGACAAAGAGGTCCAAAATATTCAATGGGAAAAAAGATAATATCTTTAACAAATGATGTTGGCATAGCTGGATAGTAGTGTGTAGAAAACTGCAAATAGATGCAAGCCTATCCCCCTGCACAAAACTTAAATCCAAGTGGATCAAAGATCTCAACATAAACCCAGCCACACTAAACCTGATAGAAAAAAAAATGGGAACTACCTTCCAAAAAATAGGCACAGGTGACCACTTTCTAAAAATAATGCCAGTAGCATAAACACAAAGAAGAACAATCAATAAGTAGGACCTTCTGAAACCTAGAAGGTTCTGTAAAGCCATGGATACAGTTCATAAAACAAAGTAATAGCCTACAGAATTGGAAAATATTTTCACTAATCCAACAAGTGACAGAGGACTGGTCTCTAAAATATAGAGAGAACTCAAGAAAGTAGAGCTCAAAACCATGAATAACCCAATCAAACAAAAAATGGAGTTCAGAACAAAAAAAGGCACTCTCAGCAGAATTACAAATGGCTGCAAGGCACTTAAAAAAGTGCTTGACATCTTTAGCCATCAGAGAAATACAAATCCAAACAACTTTGAAATACCACATGACATGTGTCAAATTGGCTAAGATAAAAGACACAGAGGACAGCCTATGCTGGATAGTACGCAGATAAGGGGAACACCCCTCCATAGTTGGTGGGAGTGTAAACTTGTTCAGTCACTTTGAAATGCAGTATGGCAGTTTCTCAGAAAGCTGGAAATCCATCTCCCCAAATATCCAGCAATATCACTACTGGGCATATACCCAAAATATGCACAAATGCACTCCAGAGGCATTAGCTCAACTATGGTCATAGCAGCATTTTTTAATAATAGCAAGAACCTGGAAACTACCTAGATGCCCCTCAAATGAAGAATGGATTACGGAACTCTTCTACATCTACACGATGGAGTACTACTCAATGGTAAGAAAAAAAATGATATCCTAAAATTTGCCGGCAAATGGATGAATTTAGAGAGTATCCTCCTGAGGATATCACAAACCCAGAAACATAAGTAGGGATTTTACTCACTCATTAGTGGACTTTAAACAAAAAGCTAAGCATATCCTAGCTGCCAACATAACCGCTGAACAGGTTGGGATCTGAAACACTTTGGACTAGCACCTTGGAGCCCATTCCCTCCAGAGGAACACCTGACCCACTCTTGATGTTAGCATGAGAAAAACAGATCTGCCTGGAGCAGATGATGAACTAAGCCACCTTGAGGCCTTGGAAACTCCTGCCCCTGCTGTGGAGGAGATAAAATGATGGGGAGAAGAGTGAGTGACTGGGAGGGATGGAAGGGGGAAAGTAGTCTGAACAAGGGGATACATGAATAAAATATGACTTTATTCTTAAAAATAAAAAAGAAAAAATAGTAAATAATTATTAATTAAGCATTTGAGCTAAAAAAATCAGAGAGGTAAGTAGAGGGAGAAAAGATGAAGAAAGGAGAGAAAAATAGACTTTGCAAAAAGAGTAATTTCATGTCCCATCCTCACTGTCCCATTTGGGTTTTGTTGCATAGCCATCTTTTTATTTCTTTTAATTCTGATAGAAATATTTATTTGCTATAACTTTGCAAGAAACCATAGCTTCCAACAGCATGTAGTGATAACAGAAGATCTCATTGAGGTGTATAAAATTCAGCAAGGGTGAATGCCCAGGACCAAAAGTTAGGTGCACAGGTTTTACCAGTCCCTGAGCACTGTGAAATGTTTCAAATTAGAGAAGAATCTCTGAGCAAAAAGCAGATAAACTAATTTTACTGATGATATCTAAACAAGTTGCTTAAAATAGAAATTTAATAGTTAAAAACTGACAACATAGGAATTAAATTAAATTTTAAATAATTGTGCTTTTTGAATTCTTATTTTAAACTGAAGGTTACTGTCTATAATAATTAGGCATGCATGCATGCATACATACATATATAAATGTATAAGTCTCTCTCTTTTTATATATATACTTTATTTTTCTGTTAAACTGTAACCAAGTGTGATTCATGACTACTTATTCATTTGTTATAATATATAACTTTTTTATTTTCTCAAGAATAATTCTATTCATCTTTGGAAATAATCCAACTTACTTTATGGCATGAATGCAGTATAATGCATCTAACCTTCCTTAAGTACTAGATGTTGTTTCTGTTTTTATAAACATTACAAGAATATTTGATGTAAAGAAACTGTTTCTTTTATTTTAAGAATAAATATAATTTCTAGTCAAAAGAAGTAAAGAAATATCTCAGCATTGCTCTTATGTTTTCTGAAGAGATATTTGCTTTTATTAGCTCCCAATGTCAAAAAGTTCTAATTATTTTTGCCATGATATCTAGGTCAAGGTATATGTATGAATAGTTACAATTAGCCTGAGTAAATTAACCTTAATCATTTTTTATTTGCTTATTGAGATGGGGTCCACTACATAATGCTAGCTGCACTGAGGCTCATAGATTAAGCCAAGCTCATCTTGAATTTGTAGAGATCCAAAAGCATCTGGTTTTCTGGGTTCTCTGGTTAAATGTTTCCTCATTAAGGTCAGCTATATTGCTTCTTTTTTGGTGGTTTCTTTATTCTTTTATTTTTTGATTTTTAAAATTAAGATTATCACTAATCCACAGAATAAAAATTATGTGCTGGCAGCTTTACCAACCTAATAGATACTCCTCAGTGGATTGGTTAACTACACACCTGCTGCAGTCTAAATCCTCAAGAGACAAATAAAAGGTTCTAGTAAAACTGAGAAGAAGCAAATTAAACCAAATTAACTGCTCAAGTGCTTGACATGGCTCTTGTAAAGCTTATTTAAAGGAAATAAATAAAAATGTATTATGTTTACAGTCAGTGATGTCAATGATTGGATATAGAGCAATTTGCTAAAACTACCTTTACTTTCTTTTAGATTATTTTTATTATTATCTTTTTGTATCATTTTATTTTATTATGAATATATGTGGTGGAAATGTTCTCTGTATGCTGTAAATAAAGGACTGGTTTAGCCTATGTAGAGCACCGTAGAAGTGGGTGGAGGATCAGAGCACAGGCAGGTAGAAGGAGGGTGGAGTTAGTCAGTTGCCATCCAACCCCTGAAGGAGGAACATGTAGAGGTACAGGTGAGCCACAGGCTGAGCCATGTGGTGGCAAGATTAATGGAAATGGGTTGAATTAAGATGAAAGAGCTAGCTAGTAATGTGCTTAAGACATGGGCCAAACAGTATAAAGGATATAAGCCTGTGAATCATTTCTTTGGGGGACAAAAGCAGCCACAGACCAGGTTCAAAACCTCCGGGCCCAAAAGGGCCCAGGAAAAGCTTTCAACAACAAATATATCTTCATTTTTTATTAACATTTGTTTTATAATTATTTTGAGAATTTCACATGAGTATTGTACTTAAATAATTGACATCCCATACTTTGCTTTCTCTAAATTATCTGCATTTTCTTGTATTTTCTCTCAACTTCATGACCTTTTTCTCTTTAATTACTACTATTAATGTGTGTGTATGTGTGTGTGAATTGGATGTGTGTGTCCATTGGTGTGTGTAAATAAAATCTACTGATTACTTTTAGTGTTCCTCAGATATATTGTATTTAGGAATGACCAAAAAGGAATGGAAAATATACCAGAATACTTAATCCTGGAGAACAATGACTCTTCATCTTTTATCAGCACTTATTCTAGGAATGGGGTCTTTTGAAATTTTTTTAATCCATGTATAGATGTGAACTTGTATGGCCATAGTGCAGATCTCTATTAGACAACCATAGTTCTGGGATTTCATGGGCAGATCTTCTCTCGCATATTCGGCAGATGTCCTCCTCTTACCTTTCTTGCAATCTTTCCATCCCAATGTGACTCATTTTTCTCATCAGCCATAGAGCTGAATTGTGCAGGTATTTAATGTGCATAGATACCAAACAATTATTGATTCTTTATGTTTCTTTTTTTTTAGAAACTAAAATTTTTATTTAAAGTCTAAATATATTTTTTCTTTTGCTAATAGGAACCACTCTCCCCAAACATAAATGTAACTGTAATGTGTAACATTGTTAATGATAGCTTTAATATAATTATTCTTTTCTGTTATCTGAGATTGACTTATTTTAGCTTATTCAGCTAGTAATAAAATTTCTGGTTTTTAACCCATTGGGAATCCAGTAAGTAAACAGAAGAAAGAAATAACAGAGAATTGTGAAGTACAGAGCAAGCAGGAGAGCTGTTCAAAATAAGTCAGAAAGACAGAGAGGACCTGGTGACCTCATGGACAACCTGATCCCTGTGCCTCTGTAGGAGAGAACTGGGAGGAGGAGGAGGAGGAGGAGGAGGAGGAGGAGGAGAAGCAGTAGAGGGTATGAGGGAAAATAAATTAACAAAAAGAAAGAAACAGGTAGAAGAGAGGGCAGTTAGAGCTCTGGACAATCTTCAGTCCATCTAAAACAAACTCGGTCATAAAGGCACCATTTTCAGACAGAATTCTCATTGTTAAAACTCTGGGGAGACAGAAAAAATTTTCGCTGATACACTTGTCAATAATCTGCCTCCAATTTACACATGTAACTGGGAACTGGAGGAAAAATATGAACAAAGTTCTCTTTTGTCAATGGCATCTAAATGTACAAGCACACACACCCTTCAACATTTCAGTCTCTCTGGTTTTTATATGCTTAAACTGAATGCAACAAATTATTTCTTCAATTCTTTTTATTATTATTATTATTATGAACAAAGAAGTCACACTTTCTTTACAAGTCATTACAACAATGAGTTGTAAATTTTTGTGATTGCTTCCAACTTCTGCAAGAAGATGTTTTGGTTGAGGGATGAGAATTAAACTTATCTATGAATATAAGAATAGGTGTTTAGAACATCAACATTATGGGTTTATATTGATTTTAGAATGTCACAGTAGTGGGTTCTCCCTTGGTGTTCCTGACCTCACCAGACACAAGTATTTGGCTAGTTTTTGAGTATCTAGCATAAACTCTCTTCTTTGGAATCAGTTTTAAATCCAGTTGGATAGTTTTTTGTTACCCCCAAGATATGAGAGGCACTATTCCTTTATAACCATTTTTATCACTATCTCAAGGGTGGATTTGAGACCTCTTTGTAACAAGAAAAGAAGGCATTTTCAAGAACACAATATGTAACCTTGTTACTTCATTTAATTATTTTTGCAAAGATGTTTGAATATCATTTACAATAATGCCAGGTATTAGCCCAAAGAAATAATAGAATAGTCTCAGGAGGAAGCTGAAATGTCCTTTGATCTCAGAAAATGCAATACTTTGAGTTTATAAGAAATAAACCTGTTATCATGTGGTCAATGATGAAGCATTCCTAAGGAAGTTATTAATAAAGGTAGGAAAAAATTCTCATTCCTATTCAAATCAAAGCTTCAAATGTGGGTCACAACTTAATTTCCGTAAGGGCTGACAAAATTCTCTATTTTACACACTGATGTCATTGTGTTCTATTTTTATGTAAAACATTGTGACTAGCTTCAAATATTCGGTGTTTATACTAGAAACTACCTAGTAAATGATTCTAATTTCTGAAGATAATTTGCTTATGACTTAGGGGTGATGCCAGGTAAAGCTACAGGGTGGCCTGTGAATCAGAGAGAGCCTGCATGGTCTATTTAAGATCTAAGGAACTAATAAAGGCAAAAAACAGGGAAAGTTTCTTTATTATCAATAAAAATTCCAGATATTAAATAAGCACAAGCAGTATCATGGTGAACTACTTTCTGAGAAAACATTCCCCATAGAACCTTTTTAAATTAATTAATTAATTACTTTTCAAAGGCAATTACATTTTATACTTTGAATCTGTGATGAGAATCTGCACATGCTGAAAGTCACCACTGGAGAAAGCTAGTTTCCCTCCATTTTTTCTTTTCTTTTCATTTGTTTCTTTGCATCTTTCTTTCTTTCTTTTTTGACTTGTCTCCTCATCCTTACAACTATCTCTTCTTTCTCAACCTTAGGACAATAATCTTGGAACCATATAAAGATGAGGCTTTTCAAATGTTTAAATGTAGTGCCTCACAGAGTAATTGTGAAAAAAATTAAAAGATGTGCTTGTTTTTTTGAAATATGGTCTTATTTAGCTTAGAGTGGGTTCAAACTCAATGTATTTAAAGATGGTCTTAAATTCCTGTTTCACCTGTCTCCATTTTAAAGTATTAAAATTTCAGGTATGCACCATCACATTATTTATATAATACTAATGCAACTTTCAGGGAATCTTCATGCTAGGCAGTTATTCTACCCACTGTTCCATATACCAGCTGTAAAATAATGCTTTTAAACTATAACAGAAATTGTACTTCAAAATAATGTCTAAACAAGATGGAAAGGAAAAATATTCATTTAACAAGATCAAGACTATGTAGAAAAAAAGAAGGAATGAAGGACAATATGATCAATAAAATATTTCTATATCATCAGTATAATGTGAAAGATATAGTGCAATACATGGTTCAGGAAAGGAGTCTGTGAGGGGTACTACACAGGGAAAATGACAATGTAAGGGAAAGTTACAAAGTGAAAGTGTCTAAGTAGAACTTTCTTGAGTTCAAGAGGATAATACTTCTTTTTTGTTTTTTTTTATTATGAATATAGTCATAAATTTTATCCATGTATATCCTTACTCAAGCTGCCTTCCCCCTCTTGCCCCTTCCAGTCACTCTCTTCTCCCCATCACTTTATCTCCTTCCCAGCAAGGGCAGGAGGTCCTAAGGTCCTAATGTGGCTTAGTTCAGCATCCACTCCTGGCAGATCTGCTTTCCTTATCCCAACAGTTTTTCTTCCTAGTTTGGTTCTTTCCAGAACAAAAGTGTTCTATAGAAGCATGTCTACTTGAACAACTTCACTGTTGTAGTTTTATTTACTTATTTATTCATTCATTCATTCATTCATTTATTGAAAATAAAGTTCTTCTTTCCCCATGTTTCCCCTTGCTCTCCTTCCCTGCTCCCTCCCAATCCCTTCCTGTCTGCCTTCAGCCTCCCTCCTCCTCATTCCCCCATCCCCTCTCCCCAAAGAGCAAGAAGTCCCAAGGTGGATCAACTTAGCAACCACTCCAGGCAGGTCCGATTCTAATGTCATTACTGGGTTAGGTGTTCCTCTGGAAAGAATGGCCTCTGAATTGCCAGGCCACGCATAGAAACATAGTCTGATCTCTCTCCTTGAGGCTCCACATACTGCCCATGTCAGTGGACAGTTGCCTATCCTTGGAGGGCTTAGTTCCTTTTCTTGAAGATTTCCCAGTGGCTGGTTTTGATTCAGTGAGCTCCTCAGAGCTCCAGTCAGTCATCTCTGTGGGAGTTTTCATCATAAGCCGTATCCCCTTTGTCACATATATATCCTTCTCCCCTGAACACAGGGTCCTGATTAAATTTATTCCTTGAAACTTTATATGAACATTGATCATCTTTTAAAGTTTTAGCTGTCTCATATCTATATACAAGGTATTATTTTTATGTTTATCATCATTACCCTTTCTAATATTCTTTCATTTCTTCCCTGAACTCCTTTCCTCAACTAGTCTCTCAGTAGCAATATCATTAAAGAGGATAGTACTCTTTTCCAGAACATCCAATTACTCTCTGTAGCTCTCAAATAGAATGGGGTGTTACGGTTTAATGAGAACGACCCCCATGGAAAATAATATTGAAATGCTGGTGAAACTCTTTCTAAATTATGAGGAGGGTTGGACTAGTTTGATAAGGTATATTATGGGGGGGGTGAGCATTGATGATTCAAAAGCACATTTGATGTTTAGTTTCTCTCTGTCTGTCTTTGTCTCTCTCTCCTTTCTACATGTGGATCAGAGGGCAGATCTTAGCTACTGTTTTATGGCCATGAATTCTTTCCTTTTGCTGTGTTGCCTGCCATGGTTCCTCTGATACTACATGCCAGCCCCAATTAAACACTTGATTTTTTGTAAGATTTTGTCACAATAATAGAATAGTAATTAAGAATGAGTCATTACTCTTTCAAAGGAAATGGAATATTGAGGAGCCCAGTATTCACAGGCATCCATATCTCTTTTGAGTTCATGGTTGCAATGACTGAGGCTTACCTGTATGGTAATAATTCATGTTACTCTCCTCATCTTCCAGATTTTACATTCTTTCTTCCCCATCTTCTATGATGCAACTTTTGCATTGGGGTTATGATTTAGATGCTCAGTTTAGAGTCAGACTTTCAAGGTTCCTTGTATCAGCACTTTGACAAGATTTCCATTTCTGCATTAATGATAACTCTTTCAAAAAAAATGATCTCTATTTTCTCAGGGTAGATATTTACTAGTCTCTTTATAGAAACACAACCATCCAGAAGAAAGTTAAACAACTTTTTGACTTAGAAAAATAGGGTAATAAGTTCCCCTTTGGGTTCATGAGCTCTCTAGCCACTTACTTCTGATCAGATTTATAGTATCATATATCTATTCCCTCCTGTGGAACAGGCCTCTAATACAATCATAATGTTTAGGTACCCCCAGGATTGAAGTGTTACAACTGTAGCCACGGCTGCATTTTGCATAAGAAGTATGTATTAAACATACATATTTGGAAGCTGGAATAGCCATTGCTGTTTTTATTCTCCTAGCAGTTTCTATTGCAATATCTATCATTAGAAACCGTAACCATGTTGTTTTAAGGGGCAACTGAAGTTGATGGCAAAGCTGTTTATTTGCAGAGTGGGGGAGGACTTCTGTGTCCTATTTGGCCAATAGCTTATTATCAGAGATTTCTTATCTGGCATTGAATAAATTCTTTATTCTGCTGCAAAAGTGATTTCTTTTGCATTATCTACTCATTAGTGGACTTTACAAAAAACAACAAAAGATGTCATTATATTCAAGAACTCAAAGCTAGAACATAGCTAAATGGCACAGTGCCTCTTTTCTGCATTGGTGGCTTCTTGAAGGGGTGTGGGTGAGGAAAGACTTGTTTTCTTTAAGGATCTGGCCCCAGGGAGTAATTTAATTATGTTCCAGTAAGTAAGTGAGCAGCATGAATGGGCATTTTTGTAAATGGGGAGATCATAAGAGTGGGTATGAATCTGAGAAGACTGACAATTGAGGTTGATGGAGTGCATGTTATAAAATCACCAAACAATAAATATATCAAAAAGAATTAGTTTATCTATTTAGTAAATATTAATTAAATTAATAGAATATTAACCATTGAGTAAAATGAGCAAATACTTCTTGCTAATATGAAAATTATATGCTAGGAGAACAAATATTAAACTAAGTAAGCTACATATAAAATGATACTTAGGAAATCATAAGATCTATGTAGAAAATTAATTATGAAACTAATTAGGAAATGAGCAGGAAGCTCTAGGGACAGCTCAATGTAAAAGGAACATTATATCAAAAAGTTAATATCAAAAAGGTCATTTAGAGAAAGGACTATATACACATAGACATCAGAGTTGTGTGAATCTGAAACGGAATAGATAAAGCGAAGGGCAAGGTAGAATAAGGTATTTGGTCAGCTTGGAAATAGCTTGGATATGAACATGAAATGTGCTACACACTTTCATGTATTAGATCTCAACTAATGACATTATGCTGAGAGATAATTAATCAAAAGTTTAGGAAGTGATACCTTGATGAAGACAGTAGGTTATTGGGCACATGCCTTTGACAAACATAAGCTGGTCTCCTATTACTTCCTCAGTACATCCTCGCTGGTATGAATCAAGTACCTCCTGTCCCACACTTATACCATCATGTTGTTCTATCTCATCACAGGCACAGAATCAAGGACATTGGGACTATGGACTTCTGAAGCAATGAGATACATAGTTTGCCCCTAAGTTGTTTATGACTGTCATTTTGTCAAAATCAGTGCAATGTCTGACTAACAAAAGGGAGAGAGCATTGGCAAGTGATCATTTAGGGTCGTTATAACAGATGTAATAATTTAGAGTTTCATTACTGAGGCAGTAGAACAAGAGGCTTGGGGAAAGCAATGTAGTTGATCCTATTTCATTGTGATAATCGTGGTTTCTATATTGAGATGAATATAAGAGGATTGATAACAAGCAAGTGTTACTCTCTGGTCTTTTGTGAGCTGTGCATTTTTGTTTCTTTGTTTGCTAGTTATTATCTACTGAAAGTAAAAGTTTCTCTGATGAGTGTTGAGGGTAAGTTATGAATATCATAGTAAATTTCTAGAAGTCTATAGCATAGTGTGTCCATTAATTGGAAAATAGATGTAGGATATATGACCTGTCTAGCCATGAGCACTTGGTCCAACAATAATGTGGAGTAAGACTTAAATCCAATAAAGAAAATAACTGGTTAAAAAAAAAAGAAAAAGAAAGAAAATTTAAATAAAAACATTTAAGTGTATCTTTAAAAATATTATAATGAACTTAGATAATTATTTCTTTTATTAAACAATGATAAATAAGTAAAAAAAAAAAAAAACAAAAAAAAAACAACTTTGTTACAGTTCAAAAATTCTGCCAGGGAAATTCTACAGCTAATAAACACTTTCAACAATGTAGCAGGATACAAGATAAATGCAAAAAAATAAGTAGCCCCCTATACACTAAAGACAAACAGGCCGAAAAAGAAATAAGGAAAACATCATCTTTTATAATAGTTGCAAATAGCATTAGATACCTTGAAATAACTATAACCAAAGAAGTAACATATCTGTTTGACAAAAACTTTAAATCATTGGAGAAAGAAATTGAAGATATCAGAAAATGGAAAGATCTCCTATGTTCCTAGATAGGTAGGATCAAAATAGTAAAAATGGCAATTCCAGCAATAGCAATCTACAGATTCAATGCAATTCCCATCAAAATCCCAGCACAATTTTTTATAGAACTTGAAAGAACAATACTCAGTTTCCTTTGGAATAACAGGAAAGCCAGGAATAGGGAGTCGGAATTATAAGCAGCAAACATGGCTTTAGGTCTCCCTTCCCCAGTTTATTACCTGAGTTTGAGAGAGTTCAGGGAGAGACTGCCCAGTATCAACAAATATTACATAAAAACCCAAATGATAGGCCATATTTTTATTTCACTTATACATAAAGCATACGAAGTCATTAAAGAACTGTCCCTCAGACTGTGACTGCTGATATGTACAAGTGACAATATGACAAAGCAGTTCTTCCTGTCTTTCCTAATTGTTCCTGCCCACTTTTCTCAACCACACTTTTTTCACAAACGTAGCCTTTTATATTTAGAAATGCACCAGTGTTTGGTCAGAGATGGAGTCAGAGTACTATTGCAAAGCACTTAGAAATACCATGTCGTTATTTTAAGTATAATACATTAGGATAATATAATTTAGATAATTTAGCAGAAATTTTAGATAAATTTAAGCATTTTTTCAGCAACAAGTTTTTTCACATTATTTAAAATGACTTAAGAATCTGTAAAAGAATACAGCTGAATTTCTTTCAGTCATTATTTGATTATGTAACCCTATCAATAATATTTTTATATATATATTCATGAAATGAGGCTCTTAGCACATAGTCAGATTTAGACGTATGTCCTGAATGAATGCCTCTTCTTTTTCAGAATCTTTTCACATTTCTAATCTCAATGCTCATTTGTGTAATTAATTGCATTTAATTAATAAAAAGATCAATAGAAGGTTAAATACTTTCAATGACCAGAGTCTTCCAAGCTTGTTTCCACCACTATCCCTCAGGTTATTACTAGTATTAGATAGGGTTTTTTTGGTAATAGCTAAAGAAGCTGCTTTTCATCCTTGATTATAACATGGTTTGACTGATGAACTCCAGATTTCTCAGAGAACAAATGTAAATAATCATTTTCTGAACATTAGAAAATATGTAAGGTTTTCTTTTTTTTAACATTATTATTATTGTTGTTATGAACAAAGAAGTCACACTTTCTAACTTTGTATATGCTTCTTCAAGGTCCCTACCCCCTCCCACCACATCAGGTCATTCTTTCTTCTCCACAAATCCCCATCCCATCCCTGGGCAGGCTGCAGGCAGTCCCATGGTCCCATTGCCCCAATATTTCTTGGTTTTCTTTTATTATATACAGAAAGAAAAAAACCCACAAATTATACTGACTAAAAGTATGTATTTTAAAGTATTGAGTGTTTTCATTGTACCTTTATTGTAAACAACCTTTTATCTGCTCACATGTTTAACAGAAACAGTAGGGCAACCATGCCCTCTATACCATGCTAGATATGATACCGTTTTAGGTTGTAGGGAATGGATGATATTGTCTTTTGCCATAGAACAGTCTGAGCTGCGTGAAGGTATACACCAGTACAGGTTTCTTTCCAAAAACTACACCCAGATCCAAAATATATTCACATTTTGTAGAACAAAGGTGAAGCATTTTTGTAACCATATCAATATATACTGCTTTAAAGGGAGCTTTCTATCATTCTTATTAGTTTTCTTCCTATGTGACATTAACCACACACATCAGTACAGATTCCTTACTCAAGAAATGTTATGAATGACCAACACAAAATGTATGCAATAGTATTTTTATAGATTTATGTCTCAATTTTGTTTGTTTAGGCTTTAATTTTTTCATCTTATTTATTTTTGCTTATTTTTCTTTTCTTTTTTTATTTTTTTACTTATTATTATGAATAAAGTCACATTTTCTATCCATGTATATTCCTTGTTCAAGGCCCCTTCTCCCTCCTACCCCCTCCAGTCACTCTTCTCCCCATCTTCTCATCTCCTCTCCAGCAAGGGCAGAAGGTCCCAAGGTCCAAATGTCCCAATATGGCTTAGTTCAGCATCCACTCCTGGCAGATCCAGTTTCTTCACCCCAACATCAAGACTGAGTCAGGTGTTCCTCTAGAGGGAGTGGGATCCAAGGTACCAGTCGAAGGTGTTTCAAATCCCAAGCTGTTCAGTGTTTAAGGTTTGCAGCTTGGACAAGCTTTGCTTTTTGCTTTTTTTGCTTAGGGTCCACTAATGAGTGAGTACATCTGCTGCTTATCTTTCTGGGTTTGAGATACTTCGATCAGGAGGATATTCTCCAAATCCATCCATTTGCCTGAAAATTTTAAAATTTATGTTTATTTTCATTTTGCCTATTTTTTGGCACATGTTTCTTGTCTTTTGTTTTTTTTTTTTTAAAGAAAAAGTGTGAAATAATACAACGTTGTGTCAATAGGAACTTAGAAAAGACGGGAGAATTTGGGGACAGAGAAACATGAAAACACCCTTTAGGGAAAAAATTATCTATAAGTAAAAAAATTTGTGTATAATAAAGATAAATTAAAATACAAATTTTTTTTTTGGTTTTCCATATGAAATATTTTTGAAATGCACATGTTGAAATAGTACCCTTTCAACCACTTTTCCCCCAAATTTATTTTTTCTATTTGTTCACTGGCAAAATACTCAAAATACTGTCTTTAGCTGCCTGGACTTTTCTTCTAGTTGCAACATACTCATTATTTTTCCTCCTACCAATTTTCTAAAAGTGCAGGTTTTGAGAGAACAATTCACCCAAGACCCACTAATTAACAAATTCAATGGTCTCTTCTAAGTCCTTGTTCGACGAGTCCTCTGTATGGCAATCAAAATCACAGTCCACT
This sequence comes from Sigmodon hispidus, assembly GCA_004025045.1. Classification (NCBI taxonomy): domain Eukaryota; kingdom Metazoa; phylum Chordata; class Mammalia; order Rodentia; family Cricetidae; genus Sigmodon; species Sigmodon hispidus. Next base: position 14,213 of record PVIH01009714.1, on the reverse strand, counting down.
TGTTCCTCCTTGAAAAGCTCTTAGAACTGGAAGAAGAAAATGAATGTCTCTTCCCCACAGAGATATTTGGGAGAAGAATGGCCCTTGGCTAAGAATTTAATCAAGTACTTATAAGAAGTAATTTCAAAGCTTCCACCTGTCTTGCCATAACTAAGGCAGTAGGTTGTAAGAGATACATGGTTCAGCATTATCCCATTATTATTCCAGATAGACCTGAAATAGGACATCTAAAAAGGCAAACTAGGAAAGGAAACATCACAGCAATGCGTAGTTATGAGACTATGCTAACTGTATTGCAACTATCTGAACCTGAGGGTTGTGAGGATTTTAAGGACATACATATCTTTTTATTCCTGTTCAATGCTGGTACTGTGCTGGAGGACATACACACAGGTTTAGATGCAGATGAGAGATAAAGAGAGGCAGAAAAAAGACAGAGTTGTTCAACAAACACTTGGAAAACTGGAGTAGCCAAATGCTTATAGCACTAACTTTTAAAGAAACAGCTAAAGATTCAGGTATAAAGTGTATGAGACAACTGCAAATTATCAGGAAGGAATTCTGCAATATAAATGCATCATTACTTTTGATAAATAATAATGATAAATTAATATTAAACATAAAATATTTTTAAGTAGGCAGGAGTATATAACTTTGTAGTATAAGTTTCTGGCCTGTGCCTGCTTGTTCTGGACCCACCTGCAGCTGCTTTGCCCCAGCCACTAAATGACTCAAACACTTATTTTAATTTTATGCTGTTCGACTTATTTCTAGGGCTTATTGCTAGCTAGCTCTCTCATCTTAATCTATTTCCATTGATCTGTCTTGCCATGTGGCCCATGTTTTATACATGTTGATTCTTGGGTGGCTGGATCAAGTCTCCTATGACTTCCCCCTCCTCCCCCTGTATCTGTGCTTGGATTTCTCACCTGCTTCCAAGATGCCTTGCAATACGTCAAGATAATATCAAACTTTATATAAAAAAGAAAAACATCCTGGATAGCAAAAAAAAAAAATTACTTCCTTTACTAACCGATGACAATTACAGTATACAGAAGGACATCCCACATCATTAATTATCCACTGCTTTTGACTTTAATAGTAGAGGGGAGAAGGTTCTAAGTTCAGATTTATTGAAAGCTTAGGACATATCCCAAATTATCAAATTATATTGTGCCAACTAATAATAGACTAATAGTTGATTCACATTATTGCTTCACATTTATTAATTTTATTTATATAATATGAAAACTGTTTGCTTTTTATTATGTTTTGTATGTCTTGAGACTATAATATAATACATTTTATCCACCTTTTTTCATTCTAAACCATGTAATTCGTCCCTTCTTGAATTATAGCTGTATTTCTAATACATAGTTCACTATATATCTGCAAAATTGTTGCATATTCTCTCCTTACATACTCTGAAATAAAAATCTAACAGGAAAGAAAAATAAATATTATAAAAGTGTCAATGTTTTAGAAAAGATATATAAAATGTCTCTTATACTTTCCACATATAAATATGGAAATATAAGAAAACACCCCAAAGAATATATTTTAATTTCAATCTGCATCACACAATCCAATTCCAAAGTTCCATAATGAGGGATATTCTTAGGGAAGAAAAGTGTGTTTCATCTCTTTCAACTTTCTTGCTATTAATATTAACTTAGTTTTACTACAGAAAAATGCAGAAAAGAACTCTGGTTTGGAATAATTAAAAAATTCAGACAATTCACATAAATTTCTTGTATTTTGGAGCATATCCACAACAACAAGTAATATTAAAAGCCAAGATCACAGCACAGTTCTAAATTCTAAAAGAATGAGGATGTGGATGTGGATGTTGGGGGTGGGGGACCAGAAGGGACATGAGGGAACTGCTGGGTTTATGTCACCTGAGAATGTTCCTATTCTGCATAATCCTGCATCAATATACTCTTAAAAGCTGGCAATGATAATGTAAAGTTTATATGAATACATTGTCACTGTACCAAGATCCACAAAAAAAGGTGATTTCACAAATGGTAAGCAAAACTGAAAGTACCATCAGTGACAATTTTATGTAAAAAAAAAAAAAAAAAAAAAAAAAAAAAAAAAAAAAAAAAAAAAAAAAAAAAAAAAAAAAAAAAAAAAAAAAAAAAAAAAAAAAAAAAAAAAAAAAAAAAAAAAAAAAAAAAAAAAAAAAAAAAAAAAAAAAAAAAAAAAAAAAAAAAAATTCTGATTTTAGAAGGTAGAGAGAAATTAGCTCTCTACTTCCTTAAGTCATAGTTTACAAAGAAAAGTTTTATCATTTCAATATGTAAGGATCATTGTCAGTCTAATGAAAAAATATATATCCACATTGTGTCAAAACACCATTATGTAATCAAGAGAATAAAATCTTCATAAATATTTGCCTCTCAGGATCTGGGTCATTGTCCACAGAACACAAATTATATTTAAATTCCCCTTAAAGGAGAACAAATTCATATGTATTTCTTCTTAAATTTATATCTTGAAGAAAGGATATTATGAAACTATATTTGTTCTCAAGAAGGTTAGAGTCTTAAAATTACTGAATAAAATTCAACACAAGCAATGAGGAAAATAAGTAAATGGAACTATTGTGAAACTAGAGAATTTTGGAACAAGAAATCTAAAATAATATAAAATAGATTAATTATGATATTAATGTATTCTATAATTTTAATTTACTCATTTTTTTCCTTTTCAGTCTCAGCCAACAAGCACTACAGGCTTCAACTCTATGGCTAGTTTTCAACCAGGGCTCAATGCTTGCTTCATTAGGTTAGGTTGTAAATAGGATAGGAAGCAACTTTGTGAGATTAGATGACTTATGAAGTAGATGATTTGCTATTTTTATTTGATGTGGAGATACATTTTTGTCTACACACATCTTTCTTGGCTTTTTCTTATGAGTCTTAGAGTATTTGATTGCTTGTTGGCATTGCTAATATTTGGGTGTGACACTGCTTTGACATTTTTCCCTAGACTGTGCCTGTAGGTCTTGAGCAATGCTTCAAATAAGCTAATGTTATTTCTGGAACTGTGTCAGTGTAAATTATGTCTTTGATCTTGGCAGTGTATGCTTTAGGTTTATTATGTATAAATGTGAGGTTATGCTGTCCTTAGCATCTGATTCTCACTTGTTCTCTTCATGTCAAGGATATTTCATTGTTTGTCTTTATCCTTTCCTCTCTCCTTCATGTAATTTACAAGTAGTTTTCTCTTGAACTTCCTGCAAGCTTATCTGTTGTATAAATTTACTGCCCAGTTCAAATTTTGAAAATAGCTGATAATAGATTTAAGGTTTTGCTCTCAAGTAATAGCCTAATATTTCCATTAGGCAGAGGTGATGTGATGAGAAGGAGCCTGTAATTTCAAGAAAATAATCACCAGTTAGTTAAGCTCCAGTGTTGATCATTTCCCACTGCAAGGATCTATCAAAGGCCTTCCTTTGTGACAGACACTGATCTATAGAAACTTATAAAATGATAGTATTAATAGGCTTATACCAAGGCACATTTATAATGTATAACACATAACAAAATAATGTCAATGACAACAGTTAGTGTTCACACACTAACTCACATTTTTCCAGCACAAATAAGAACTTGAATTTGCTTTAGGATTATTCTTCTTCATTTTATTTGATACTTTAAGATTTTCTCATATTGTCACAAAGACAAATTTTGCTCAGGAGAGGGTAGCTAATACAGCTTAAACTTCCATTTCTGCTACTTGGAATTTTCCTTAATAGGTCCAAGATAAAATATAATTACTTATTTTCATTATAAGGTGAGGGACACATATTCTATATTCTTCTAATTATAAAATCATCAGGAATATTCATTTGTGAAAGTACTAGATACATGGAGATTTTGACACAATAAGAATAAAATATTTGCTTAAATAAAATGGTTAAAATTTCATCAATACCACATCATCACTCTCTCTTTTCCACATCTCTTTATCTCCTCTCCAGCAAGGGCAGGAGGTCCCAAAGAGAAGAGAGAGTAACTGGAAGGGGTGGGAGGGGGAAGGGAGCTTGAACAAGGATATACATGGATAAAAAGTATAACTTTATTTATAATAAATAAAAGAATCACATCCCTTGAGATTATGAAAGCAGTCATAAAATTTGTCTAAAATTTAAACAAAAATCATAAATACCTCTGAATTTACAGAAAAAAAAACTCAGAACTTTCAAAGTTTCCTTTATTCTGGATGTATCATTAGAAAAATATAACATGCAGTCAAATTTTCAGTATTTATACAAAGGATTGCATCATAAGGATAAGTTTTAAATTTTATATTGGGGAAAATATTTGGGAAATAACAAATATACACTAGACATTACTTACTTCAGACTTTTGCAAAGTATTTTACTTTCTACATCCACATTATCTAACTTCTACCATAACTTTGTACTTTGAATAAAAGTAGTGTACTTTTGACTTCTAGTACTTCCAAATCAGCAACAAAAGAAGAAAAATTATGGCTCATATGAAATAATGTTTTCTTGCTTACACTGAGGATTTGATATGCTCTTTCAAATGTAATTAAAGTGTCTTAGTATCAGAGTAAACTGTGTTTTCAAGTTTATTAATATTTGCTCAGTTATCAATATGTAATTTTGCTGTCTGATAGTGTTCCATCCTAGATTGACTTGCTCTTTAATCATTGGCCTCTTTTTATAGTGGAAATGAGGTTAATAACATGTTTATACAGGGTTTTTTTTGTTACTTTCACTGATAAAGTTTGATGATGTGAAGCAGTTAAGTAAACACAAAGTTTCTAAGAAAAAGCACTGAAGTGCATATGATTCAACATAATGTGCTTCACAGAAACTAGAAATTGGATTAATATTGCTTGCTCATGCTTGAAGCACAGAAAATTGCTCAAAGGCAGATGGATAGAGAGTGAAAGTCTAAAAATAAAAATCCCAGTGGAAATGAGGATTTTCACAGTTCAGATTGGATTCTTCTACTATATAAGTCTCAGGACATGGAGAAATACCTTCCAAGCAAGACATTTAAAAATCACACAATAACCCAAAATTTAGTGAATCTGTTAATAGCAAGTGTGTGTGTGTGTGTGTGTGTGTGTGTGTGTGTGATAGATAGATGTGTGTGAGAAAGAAAGGGAGGGAGAGAGATAGAGAGACAGACTATTGCAGATATCTAAAAAACTTTACTATCTTAACAAATGACAAAATTTAGTCTATTTTTTCCAAAAAGTTCATTATTCAAACATTTAACAAAGGCTTTCTGTTGTAGAAAGTTTTTTCCTGTCTGTTTTGGGTCCGGAGGTTTGTAACCTGGCACGCAGCAGCTTCGTTCCCCCAAAAATGAATCAGACGCTTATATTAATTTCATTCTGTTTGGCCCATGTCTCAAGCACATTACTAGCTAGCTCTTTTATCTTAATTCAACCCATTACTATTAATCTGCCCACCACGTGGCTCATCCTGTGGCTGGCTGGTACCTCTTACATGTCTGTTCCTCTTGGGGGTCGGATGGAGACTGACTAACTCCACATTTTTCTTACATGCTTGTGCTCTGATCCTCCATCCACTTCTATGGTGTTCTACATAGGCCAAAACAGTCCTTTATGTACAGTGTGCAAAAAACATTCCACCACATTTCCTCTTTTCTGTCTAATTAAAAAGGAATGTTTTAATTTTTATATAGCAAAATTATAACAGAACAGCTCTCAAGCAGGAATTATAGTCACAATATCTAGTCTATTTGTATTCACAGTATTAAAGAGAATATTTTATTATCTACTTTATCATTGTGAGTCTAAAGTTTTATATCTACTATACCTTTTAAACTAAAAAGAACTATATCTATAATTATTAAACCTTTAACTACATAAAAGACCACAGAAGGATATAATATTATCTAAATAAACATTAAGTGCAAGCAACTTCCAAAGTCTAGAAAATGACATAGATGACCCATGTCTGCCTGGACAGTCATCTAAAGTTTTTTTGTAATGTTGGAGCATCTATCTTTAGCCTATATGGCCCAATGTCTCTGGCATATCTTGTAGTGATGCAGGAAATCTGACACAGTCTGTCAGTCACTTTTCTTTGTGTCTTGAAGGATGTCTGGCAAAGTTTTTTACAAAGCAGGAACCTGAAGAACCATCTCGGCTTGTTCTGCCAAAGTTTAGAGGTCACTTTCCTATGGAACTTGTAAGTCTAGTTTATATAGTATATTGTCAAGCAGTCAATACCAGAACAGTTTCTTGTCCAGTGGCTTATTGTTACCACAAAATTTTTTTAATGCCTGTTATTTTTTTGAAATACATTGGTGCTGTCAGGAGCAGACCTATTTCACTGTTTACAAAAGTCTTTTTAAATAATTTAAATGTAATATTTTGTATGTCTTTGAAGTATTTGAAGACTATCTATTTAATTGAACTATATTTTTGTATACTTATAAAAATCTAATTAACATGACTATAAGTTTGTTTATCATAGATGACTATTAATCTGCATTTCTCAATTACACATTACACATTACAATTTTAAATGAGTTATATTAGCATCGTATCTTAATCAAGAATAGAAAAATATATCCAGCATAACAAAATTGACCTTAAGTTTATATCAATGAATCAAAATCCACTTACCTTTTCTAATCATTTCTATATCATATCCTCCCCCCTTTTTTTAAAGATTGACTATGACTATTAACTATTTATAATAAAAACAAACATTAATAAGTAATATTTGGGGGGAAATTGGGTGTAGTTTTTTATTGTCAAAGGACATTGATTTTATGGGGTTTTGAAGCTGGATCATCTCAACAGGCCATCTTGGAAGCTGATCATTTTATTAGAGAATTTTAGGTGGCCTTGGCAAATGAAACCACATTTGCCTAGAACTAATTTACAGGTTTTGATCTTTTGTGAAGACAAAAGCAGAAACTCTTTTCTCAAGCAACATATTTTTATAAACAGATTTTAAAGTCAAGACATCTTTAAAATATAAGTATTGGTTTAACTTAGCAGCCTTAGTAATCAATTGTCTCTTTGTAATTAGCTCATTAAAAGTTAAAAAATTAAAAGAAAACTCAATAACTCTAATTTAGACACTTTGTTTATTTGTCATTTTTATGTGGCCTTTTTATTTTTATTTTTTTATTTTTTTAAAGGGTTTTTTGTTTTTTTCTCTCTCTCTGAGGCTTATGCATATTTTATATAAATTGTATCTTGTTTAGAGTTTTGGTGAGTCTAAATCTGCTTATTGAGAACTTTTAATCATTTTGTAACTTAAAGAGCTTTTAAAATGTTGGTATTATTTTAATTGCTGATTTCGCCCCTTTTGGTGACATTTTAATATGGTGGAAGAGCCCGCGAATCTCTGCCGCTGCCAGTGCTGGCAACCAGAGCAGACTCAGCAAATGTTGTTATCAGAAAAATTGTTTTTAATTTTTTTTGTTAAATATAAGCAGAAACCTTAAATTAATCACACTTATGTCAAGCTTTTTATAAAACGTTTGAGTTTAAGCTGTGTGTTGCGGACGCACCATTTTTAAATTTTTGCCTGAACACTACGTTATCTCTGTACTATAAATCAATTTAAGTATGCAATTTAGATAGCCACTTTTGGCTCTGTTCTAGTGATTTAGAACGCTCTTTAAGTTTTTTAAACTTTTTCCGGCTTTATGTGGGTGTTCGGCCCCACGTTGGGCGCCATCTGTTGTAGAAAGTTTTTTTTTTTTTTTTTTTTTTTTTTGGTTCATTTTGGGTCCGGAGGTTTGTAACCTGGCAGCTTTTTCCCCCAAAGAAATGAATCAGATGCTTATATTACTTCATACTGTTTGGCCCATGTCTCAAGCACATTACTAGCTAGCTCTTTCATCTTAATTCAACCCATTTCTATTAATCTGCCCACCATGTGGCTCAGCCCATGACTGGCCAGTACCTCTTACATGTCTGTTCCTCTTGCAGGGTCAGATGGAGACTGACTAACTCCACCCTTTTTCTTACCTGCTTGTGCTCTGATCCTCCACCCACTTCTATGGTGTTCTACATAGGCCAAAACAGTCCTTTATTTACAGCGTGCAAAAAAACATTCCACCAGCATTCATTATTCAATCAGGAGACAGTCATAATAGTTTGAACTATTACATGATAAAAGAAAATGAAAGACATTGGCAATATTTTTTTAATAGCACAAAACTTTCAGAGAGGGTATTCTTTTCTAATGCTTTACTCATAATAATATCTGGGAACATTGTCATTCATAGTATATCTAACAAATACACCAGCTTTACATAGTGGAATGAATAAGAGATTAGATATAAAATCATTTGTGAGTTAAAAATAAGAATTTAAAAATTATTCTGTGCATAGTGTTGAATAAAATTCATAGCCAGAAATTGTGTTTAACATTCACAGTTTATACACACATCATAGTTTAAGGACAAGCACATAAAACTTGTCCCCATGCTCAGCCTCAGTTTCATGCAAGCTCTCATCTACATTCTGAGTTTACATTAATTTATGACAAAAATTTTTGAATGTTTAAGGTTTCATAAGATATATTTTCTATTGTTAAATTATTGTATTTCTAACAGGAAACAATCATGTTTTATAACTTTATTATATTTTATTGATTAATAAGTTATATACATATAATGAATAGTATGTATTGTGATGGTTAAATTAGTTATCAGTTAGCACAGAAATAAAATTTGAGTATTTCTATATTTCAAGTACAAATAATATTGCTTTGAATATCCACTTTATTGTATTGTTATTTCTGAATATATAAAACCATATTTTTAGAGTTTGAAAGGCAAATCTCAACAGCTTTCAAAAAAAGATAGAGAAGAAATGTTACTTCTGAGCTGAGGTTCAGGGCAGCCTTAGCAATGGAGGTTTGCAAACAGCTGGATGTTTGGCTTTTTATTGTTTTTTTCTGCATCTTTTTTTTTATTTATATGAATAAAGTTATATTTTTTTATCCTTGTATATCCTTGTTCAGGCTCCCTTCCTCCTCCTGCCCCTTCTAGTCACTCTTTTTTCTCCACATGTGTAGCTTTTTAGAAGGAATGAGAAACAAATATGTGTCCAGGCAAGAGTGATTATGATTCAGGTTAGGAACCAAGTAAGTGATAGAAGAGAAAGGGGAAGTTACACTGTTTTAGTCAAAACTCAGGAAAAAATATGTATTTTTAATAGTGCCTATTGACTTATGACTATTGCTTGGGAAACAGTTTTGCTACATAGCTAAAGAGTGACATCCACTTACCTATATGCCTATTTCTATATTATCTTATGTTCATTGTAAACAGTAGTTTGTAGTACATAAATTCTCATTGTCTTGATGGTATATTTTGGTGCCAATCATTTTGCATATTCTAAAAAAGAAAATGATGTGTAATGAAGTTGGTCTTGTTTCATAGTGGATTTTCTATTCATATATTTTACTCATCCTTCAAAAACATTCAATGGAACTTTCAACTACTTCTCTTAAATGATTTGTTCTCACATCCCACCATACAGGTGAATGAAGCACTTGAAGTAAATTAAATAATTACCACACTCTGAAAATAGAAATTCCATAAGAAGCCAAGGGTGAAGAGAGACTATTGACCATGCTTTAGGAGAAGTGTTTTTAAGGACTTGCTAAAGAGGCTGAGTCCCTATGTTGTCTGTAATGTTGCCAGCTTGTTTCTTCTATACCACTGGTAGGTGGGAGAAGAGAGTGATGAGAAATAGCTTGAAGTAAAATATTACATGCCCTCTGATCAGTCATCTCTACCCATCATTCCGCTGTAGTTCACCCTAAAGCCATAATCAACAGGGAATGGACTTATTCTCTGTGTGTGTAACTTATACTACTAGAGAAAGATGACTAAGTCTCTCACTCTAAGGTCAGCAGTGACAAACCTCTGTTTATGTCTTACTGGAGAAAATAGGACTTAGTTTTATATTTAGGGGACTCTATAAGAGATGTTAATTATTTTATAGTAATAATTGCTAAAGTAAGATGTTTCTATGCATATATATTACTTACATTATAGAAATGAACACCTGAATTATGGTGAAAACAGTGGGCCATGTAATCCTTCTTCATGTCAGCATTATGAAATATATAACGTACTTTTCTCAACTGGGAAATATAATCACACTAACAGAGCTAAAGAATGTGGTGGAATGTTTTGTATGCTGTAAATAAAGTAACTGATTTGGCGTATGCGCAGCATCATAGAAGTGGGTGGAGAATCAGCACAGGCAGGCAGATAGAAGGGTGGAGTTATGTCAGTCTCCATCTGACCCCCAAGAGGAATAGACATGTAAGAGGTACCGGCCAGCCACGGGCTGAGCCACGTGGTGGGCAGATTAATAGAAATGGGCTGATTTAAGATGAAAGAGCTAGCTAGTAATGTGCTTGAGAAATAGGCCAAACAATTTAAAGGATATAAGCGTGTGTGATTCACTTCTTTTGGGGACAAAAGCCGCTGTGAACCAGGTTCCAATCGCCGTGTGCTCGCCAGGTCACAAACCTCCCAGACCCAAAACGGGCAGGGAAACTTATTACAACAAAAGAATATACAAAATTACACATATTCCTGAAATTGAAAATGACCTTGATACTCAGGAATAAATATATTCGAATTACCAATATAATTATTATTTCCTCAAATTAATTTTTCAGAATTATAAACTTTCAATAAGCAAAAGAAACAATAAATCATATAAATAAATGGCTTTCAATTTCAGGAGGTCCCACTTATTGATTGTTGTTCTTAGTGTCTGTGCTACTGGTGTTATATTTAGGAAGTGGACACCTGTGCCAATGCATTGTAGAGTATTTCCCACTTTTTTTTCTATCAAGTTCAATGTGGCGGGGTTTATTGATATCTTACATGAGTATTGCATAAAATGAAAGGAAATACAATTTTGCTACATTAAATAGAGATTTGCATTGTTTTTTGCAATTTGAAAAATTTTTATTTCTCCATTGTATTCTCTGATATTAAATATAGAGCTCTGACATGGGAGAAGAGTAAACCTACATCTAAGTGAGGCTTCCTAGCCTTACCCCTGAAGATGAGTTATACAGACACAGAAGACTTCCAGTGAATCAGTGGCTGTTCTTTTTTGTCTTATGAGAGAGAGAGAGAAAGAGAGAGAGAGAGAGAGAGAGAGAGAGAGAGAGAGAGAGAGAGAGAGAGAGAGAGAGAGGAGAGAGAGAGGAGAGAGAGAGATTTCAGACCACAGAAATCTGAGTTTCAGAGTTTTATTATAGGATTGTAGGTAGGTATTTAAGAGACAACAGGACGTCAAGTCACCTGGATAGCAGGAGTGATCTCTTGTGGCAAGTTGTCATGGAGCTGCTGGTTTACTGGCATTTTATACCCCTCATACAGAAGGTGTGAGGCGAATACAGAAGGCTCCCAGGTATCCAAGTGTCTCTCAGTTTTATTCACGGCCTAACAGATTGCTTCTGGACAGAGATACACATCTCTATGCTATGAAAGGAGAAGAACAACAGCAAGAAACTAGAGCAGGATCTGAGGTTCTTTCTTGAAATTCATGGCCTTCACGTAGGACAAAAATCAAGTGCAAATCTAGGTTCTGACCGAGGACAAGGATTAGAAAGTACTGCTTAAGGTCAAACCTTCCTCTTTGTCCAGACTGTCTCCCTATAGACTCACTTGTTATCCCATAACAAAACTTACTAAACAGAGTTTATAAACGTGGGTAAACCAAGCTGCTTGGGTGACTAACCATTTTTAAATTTAGAAATCATCAATTGTAAGGAATATGTATGATGAGATAGGAATGTAACTGTATTACTAGGGAAATTTTATTTGCTATTCTAAGCTTGTGAATAATACCAATTTACTTGTAAAGCATTAGTACTAGATTGTGATCTTCCCAAGTTTTTATTGTTGAAGTAAGAAATATATAATTTATAATAGTTGTAATTTATTTATTGGATAGTTAAAAGAAGTTCTCTATTAAAGTTGTAGAAATTATTAGAAAAGAAGTTTAAGCTTGATTACAACTGATAATAGAGATTATTGAAGATAATTGTTCAAGTAAGGTAGAGACATATTTTGATTATTAATGGACTAAGAAACACTTTATAGAAATCTTTTGTTGGTGATATTATTATCAAAATAATAATATCAGAGGAAGTAAGTTATAGGTAGTGAATAAAATAAAAATACATGACACAAATTATAGAAAATACCACAATAAATTTTAATTTGCTGCATAAACAATATAGGCACAAACAATAACACAAAGAAACATTGTATGATGTAATTATTTGATCTCAGTGTTAAATGGTATGTGAGAATACTCAGAATAATATAAAATCAGTATGAAGATTATGGAAAACTATATAACTAACCACTAGGACCCAGGTAAAAGAGTTAGAAATGCACAAAAAGGAGACTCAGAGACTTACGAATGCAATTTTTTTTAAATCAGAAATTCACTGTCCAGGCAGACATGGAAAAATTTCAGAAACTGACTGAATTTGACATGGCATTGCCTGCAATCTTTCATATATATTTAAAAATTTGTATCTTAACTATGATGGATATTAGAACTAGTCCTTACCAAAACACAACTAGATAGTTAGATTTCTGGTGGAAACATCAACATGAAGAGAATAAATCAGTCATTCTGGAGGCTGATAATGTATCTTGAGAGTAACACAATGTATTTGCTGCTCAGGTGCAAGAAAATCAAATTATGGTTCTTCTTCAGATGATCCATAGATATAACTCGATCCCAAGTCAGAAATTTAACATGCTTTTTTGAAGAAATTGACAAGTTGGTTACAAAATGTGTCAGGAATCCAAGGATCCAAAAATAGCCTAAAATGAACTTAAAAAAAAAAAAACTTTAGAAACCCACTACTTTATGAACTAATTAAAAATAAAATTTAACAAAATGAGTTTGTCTATGCTAGCAAAGACAATTCTTCCTCCCCAAGAAATGTTTATCAAATGAAAAATTTCAGTGCCAGGTATGGGATATGAGTTATTGGCCAGAGACCACTAAGCTCCCAAACAAGAACAACTATTGTAATTTCTCTTGGTTGCTCCTCACAGCTAGATGGTTACAACTTATTGCTGAAGACACAAGACTCCATTGCAGGACATGAAAGCCAAGTTAGAGTGCTCCTTGATCCCTCTCTCTTCTCTTATCCTGTCATATCCAGGCAATGGCTGATCCATTTGCCATCCCCATGAATCAACTTTTCTCAGACTTTTATAAATCAGTTCTGTAGCAAATACTGTTTCATATCCCATTATTTAGCACATTTAATGTGAATCCCAGCTATTGCCAGCCTTTATGGGTACCTTTGCTTTTCTGGGAATATTCCATTGTATAGGTGAAATGCAATTTCCCTGTAGCTATGAATAGACTAATTTCACTTAGGATCCAACCCATAGGTGGTTGTTCAGATGGGTGCTGCCCTTTCCATTAGATGAGCTCTCATAATTATGCCTAGTCATATGGTGGGTATGTGAGGTTTTGTTTGGGGGGAGATAGGAAGAAGTTTATTTGGCATAAACTTCCACATCATAGTAGATCTTTGAAGTTGGGATAGGAATTCAAACAGGGCAGGAACCTGGGAGTAGAAGCTGATACAGAGGCCACAGCACATACAGGTTCTGCTTACTGGCTCACATCTCATGGCTTGATCAGTTTGCTTTTTCATAGAACAGGGATGACTCCACCAGAATGTACTGGGCCTTTCCACATCAGTCACTAAGAAAATATTCTACAGATTTGCAAGCAGGGTGTTTTTTTTTTTTTTTTTTTTTTTTTTTTTTGTAATTTAAGAAAGTTTTGTATTCATTTTACATGCCACCTTCAAATCCTGCTCTCATCCCTTTTTCTGCTCCCCACAGCACCCCCCACCTTCTTTTCCTCCTTTAAAAGCATAAGGCCTCCCAAAGGACGTCATTAAATCTTGGTACATTCAGTTAGGTAAGGTTCAAGCCACGCCCCTTCCCCCATCCCTCCCACTCCCCCAAACCCTCCAAGCTCCACTCCCCCAGCCCACTCCACCCCCTGCATCACAAAGCATCCCAGGATAGGTACCTGGCTCCTCAAACCAAGTCATGCACCTGGGATCGATCTTGATCCCACTGCCATTGGCCCCTCAGTCAGACTAGGCTACACAACTATTTCCCATATACAGAGGGGCTAGT
>PVIH01009713.1:0-80316 GCA_004025045.1 Sigmodon hispidus | reverse complement strand
AGAGGAGAGGAGAGGAGAGGAGATATGAGCAAAGGGATCAGAATCATGAGGAGACCCACAGAGATAGTTGATCAGAGCTATTGGAAGCTCACTGACTCTGAAATGACAGCTGAGAAACCATCATGAAATGGAACTAAACTCTCTGGAGGTAGATGACAGTTGAATGACGTGGACAGTTTGTGGAGTCTCCAGCAATAGGACCAGAGTTTATTCCTGGTGCATGAACTAGCATCTCAGAGCCCATTCCCTACAGAGGAACACCTAACTTGGTCTTGATACTGGGGAGAGGTACTGGGACCTGGGACCTACTTCAACTCGCTACGCCAGACTGAACTGATTCCCGTTGGGATTCCTTGCCCACCTTGAGGAATGGGTGGGGGGATGGAATGGGGGAGGCTGAGGGAGGACTGGGAGAGTCTGGGAGGAGGGAAGTGGGGGGGAGAAGTGGCAGAAACTGAAAATAACTTTTTAAGTAAAAAATGTATATCCAAAAAAAGAAATAAAGAAAACCGTTCAAGAGGACTCCATCTCCACTCTTTGCTGGCCATGATAGATGAATTGAGGATTAACTTTATCCCCACTTGTTTAAGGAGTAAATCTGAAGAGTATGCTTCATCCTAAGAGACATTATTAGAATATTTTATCTCTAGAACAAGAGCTGCCTTTTTTATCTGAGGACTTAAGGGTTTGACCTAAGGAAGAAGTCTAATTTCTTACCTCAGAATGTCAGGCTGAGCTTCAGAACTCGTAGATGACGGTGTTTGCTTAGCTCTGCCAGTGAACTAACCAGAGAATCAACATAGCTACTAATAATTTTCATCTATCATATCCACCCTTCTTTCTATCTTGTTTGATTTTGGTCCCTCTAAGTTCGCCTACTGACTCTACCACCACCTTCTAGTATATTCTAACATAATTTCCATGGTTAGATGTCTTTAAAAAATGTGTTCATTTGTTGGTGACTTTTATAAAATATTCAGTTTTCCCAAAAAACAAGCTACATGCTTCAATCCCCAAAATCTCCTGGGAACAAGAGAGCAGACCCAGAGTCAACCAACCATTTGTTTCTTTTGCTTTCTCCTTGACCATTCTAGAACATTGATGATAAACAAGGCATTAAACTGTACCCTGGGCTTCACCTAGTCTCTGTCACATAAAGCTCATCTTGGCTACAGGAAGCCCAGGCAGGAAGCCATAAATTAGTTATCATCTTGGGTTTCTGCACCAAGTAATGAAGATTAGTGTGGTGCTTTACCACTCTGAACTGCACTCCTCAAGAATTCCAGGAAGATGAGCCACAACACGAATTACTGCTTCATTAGCACACTCTGGCCTCTCTGCTTTTTAAAAAGTGCACAGGTAAAGTTTGCCTCCAGAGTGTATATCCATCTTCAAACTAAACAGGCTAAGCTTCAGTCTAAATGTAAAATCAGCTCTTCTAAATAAGCATATCTACAAACATTTGAATATAATAACAAAGTGTCTAAAAATAAGTAGAAAAGATGATGTTCGGAAATGAGGTAGAACAGAGAACATGAAAAATGTGCATCCAATGGCAATGTGGACTGATAGAAAAAACACAAATGATATCCACTCAAGATGGTAATTAATGGTTTGAAATGAACAATAGGGAATAGCTCATCTTCTCCTTCATTTTATAAGTGAAGACCAATGAGGAGTGACATGTTAACAGCATTTCTAAGATGGTAGTGAAGTGGAGGGCAGAAAGGAGACTTCCAGAATCTAGCAGAGCTTCCATCCCTTTCTACCAGTGTGTCTCCTGTGACTGCAGGTCCAATGTCCACACATGAAACAGCACTCGGTATGCCATGGGAAGGTGATTTAACAGAAAATTATAGCTCCTAATTTTCCTGCTGCCTCTATCTTCCTGTTTAAACAACACCATGGCACATTTTTATCTTCTCATTCTCCTAAAGGCTTCCACATGGCACACAGTGTTCCAGGTCACTGGCAGACCCTAGTTAATATGAGACAACAGATTCCTATCTGCCTTGTGTTTACACCTGAGAAACCGAAAAATAACAAAGGGAGAAACAGCACAGTTTTATAACTAGGTAAGTGTACAAGAGGCATTAACATGCTGAAGCCAGACAGTGAGATTAAGAATCTACTTTAGTAACGTTTATGAGGAAAACCATCAAAAAGAAGTAACATATACTCTAAGCATGAATTATGAGAGCCTGAGTATGGTGATATATACCTAGAATTCCAGCACTTTGGAGGGAAAGACAGAAAGATTGTAAGTTCAATATCATCCCGTTCTACATAGCAAGTGCAAGAAGGCCATCCTGGACTATAGGACACCTTGTATTAGTTCTAAATGTGATGGCGCATGCCTTTAATTATTGTACTCAGGAGGTGGGGGAATGTGGATCTCTATGAATTCAAAGTTAGTTTGGTCTACATAGTAAGCTCCAGGCCCACCAATGATCCATAGTGAGACACTGTCTCAATAATACAAAACAAAAGAGGAGCCAGGGAGGAGGAAGAGGAAGGGGAAGGGTCATACACTACAAAAAAACCAAAACAAAGTATACATTGGGTGTGAAGAACAAGGAACCAAATCTTAAGTATCGGGAAAGGTAAAGTGACTTAGAAAAGATAAAGTTCAATGAGATGAGCACAAAGGAAATTTAAAGATTATAAAGAAACCAGGGAACATCAGCCTTGGAAGATGATTTTTAAGAAGGAAGATTTGATTTGAAGGTCAATGGAAAGTCACTGGGAAGCTCAATCGCATTTCTATCTTTAGCAGCACGAATGACTGTGGACAATCAAAAGCAGAAACAGAGGTGATGGTGGTGAGCCAGGCCAAGGATGGTGTGGGATGAAACATGCTAGCGTCAGTGCAGAGGAGGAAGGCATCCGGACTCACGGCTCCAAGATACAGAGTATTGGCACAGCAAAGCACATCACTAAATAATTCAAAAAGGGAATACAGAGAAAACACTCAAAAATGATTGCTCCAACGTTGTCCTTAGTAACTACATTAATCACAGTACCAAGTACAAGGAAGGAAAAAGCATGTGGGCTATGGTGACAGATAAAAATGTACAGTTCTGAACATGCCATCTTATGCTTTTGATAGTTATTAATCACTTGAATAAAGATATTCTGTCAATATATTATTTAAAGTTAACTGACAATCTCATCATAAAGATGAGAGAAATCATTGCTTACTGAACCCTGGCCTATCTAAAGTTTACATCAGGGTGAGGAACCAAATGAACACAAAGACCCATCAACAAATCCTAACTACTGCCATAGTCCCAACCTCTTCCTTCCCTGTAAATGACATATACCCTGGCTAATCTAGCTGGCCAAGCCAGAAATGGAGCAGCCACTCCTCACTGTCTCTTCCTCCTTCTTTCTTCTCAAGGAAACTTCTAGAGAGATATTGCTAGTGAAGAACAAATTGAAAGAAGAATACTGAGAATTTGCCATAGTCACAGAACATATGGCAAATCTCAAAAAGGAACAAATAATGGAATATGGTGTCATGTGAAAGGTGGGGATCTCTTTAAAGAAAATTGAGTGTGAGAAGATAAAAGTTTTTTATTTACTTTTTCGGCTATATTCTATACAAACTATAATCAAGACAAGTCATCTTTTTAATTCTGTTAGAATACATCTTACATTTTTATATATTATTTGTAAACCTTGCAAATGTCTTTGTAGCTATTACATTGTCCATATGTACAGATACGTCATCATTTAGTATTTTGTTGTAAAAATTTAACCTACATTTTTTTTTTCGTTTGTTACCTGTAGAACTCATGCTATTCTAGTCTGTCATAAGTGTAAGGACATGCCTGAGCAAAGCTGACACTTCAAACAGGAGACTCTGGTGGAAGCTAAGAGCTTACCCTTCAAAGACAGAAGGAAAATTCAAAGGTTCTTTTTGCCCTGTCAGACTGTCTCTTTTTGTACTGTCGGAATTGGATGACCTTTGAGAAATCTGTGCAGAGAAACAAAATTCAGAAGCACTTATTACACGGTGGTAAATGTATGATTGGAGTGGTTTCCTCTCCATGGCCAGATAATTTAAGGGGTTCTGGGTTTAGGTTGGTAAGAGACTTATCTGCGCTATATACATGCATCCCCCATTTGCTTATTTCTGCCTTTATAATTTGTCTAAGATTCCAACCAAAATTCTTTTTTTTTTTAACTCCAATCAAGAAATGTCAAAGTTTTGTTATTCTATCTTCTAGATCAAATATCTATATTTTTAAACCTTTTAGGACGTTTTGGGTTTTTTAAGATGAATTGTGACTCTGCAGCCCAGCTAGGGCTACTACCTCGTGAGATCTTGCTTTAAAAACACAAATTTTGTTTATCATCTTAAATATTTTATCAACTATAGGAAAAAATCAACAGGTTTTACAGCTGGTAACTTTCCTTCACACAGCTGAGGTGACTATGCAACCTTCCCTGTGTATTTCTGCCTTATTCTTAACATCCACCACCTCTTTCCCTTTGCATCTCTAGGCCTGGGAATTATCTATCCACTCCATGTTTGTTAAGCCCTTCTCCCAGGGTACTAAGAGGTCTTGGTACAAAGCTAGTGGGAGCTTGGATGAAACACAGAGGAGTCGCCCACCTCTTTTGGCTAGGGTGGCCCTGTGTTACCCACCCGCTGACTGTCTGCACACTCCTAGAAGACATAGTTCTACAAACACACCTCAGTGCAAGAATGTTTAGCCTATGCAAGGTCCTGGGCTTGGTCTCCAGAATTATAAGCAATTTCAACTTAAGTCCTAAGATACAGAGGAAAACCATATTTGAGTTCCACTCCTGAGCAGAGTCAAAACAAAGCAAACCACAGAAATAGCAGGAACCATCATTTGTGCTTTGTTTCCCCCATGAATCCCAATAGGGGTCACAAGTCAGGACAATGCTCCAATCTGCTTTTTTTGGCTCACAGAAATAGCTAATAACGTTGAGTGCCCTGTCTGCATTTAATTCAAGGAAATGGTATTAGAAGAGAATGGCAGGTGCTTTTGGACTGGTAGCAGGAGTGAGCTGAGCGTACCCAGTTGCAGCATCATAGTTGCTCTCTCCAATTGTAAAGGTGGCTCTAACTCTGCCATGTGCCCAGAGATTTCCTCCTGTGCCTTCTCACACCTCGTTACCTGTACTCACAGTGTAAGCATGGAATTTATGACCTTTCAAACAAAGTCTCTATCCCTAAGCACCCTTTTATAAATACCTGGCAGTCTTGTCAAAATGGCTGAGAAATCATTTTTAATGCATTCCTATCAATCAAGGATTCTGGCTGTAAGCTCAATTTCCCCATTAACTAGCCACAAAATGTACAATTTGACCCTCTGCATATTGTCTGTCCAGACATATGGGAAGCCTGGAAGCAAGACAGGAAAGAAGGGAGGAATACAGAGAGAGTGGAGATGAAGAGCACAGTGAACTCTGCACCCATCACACTGCTCACGTCCCTCTCACATTCCTGGCTGTTTTCTTGCTACAAATGCATCAGGCATTGCAAACGTGTAGCTCACATGCTTCTCCCTGGAGAATGTGCTGTTCCCAAAACTCAAATGCTTTCAAAAGCCTAAAGACAGGGGTTCCTAGCATAATTATATTTCATAGCTGGTAAAATGGAGGCACAAAGCCTCAAAGAAGAGAGGTGTCCTCATATCCTCTCTGCCCACCACACCATCCAGATCTTCTTTACTCAACATCAGATCCAAGCTGACACTGCTTCTCAAGTGTTTAGAAGGTGTTTAGTGATACTTTCATTCACTGGTGCAAAAAACGATGAGAAGAAAAGACCATAAAACAACGCAAAGCCTCAGATCCCTGTCCCAAGATAGCACAGCCACACTCGCCTTGTGAAAATACAAAAATATGAGGCCAAAGCCACTACAACACATCCCCTATCACTCCAAATCTGAGTGAGCACAAATATTGGTGATGTTCTGAGACATATAAAATCAGTCCACAGAAGAAAGGTCAACCTGTCATGTCATTATCCCATTTAAAATAGAAAGTGAAACATTGACTATCCACACACCCCTCACCCACTACACACACACACACACACACACACACACACACAGAGAGAGAGAGAGAGAGAGAGAGAGAGAGAGAGAGAGAGAGAGAGAGAGCTGTGCAGAAAACACTACAGTACAACCCAGGGTGAGATTAATGTTTAAGATGAACTGGCCCAGATGGAAAATTCATATTTGATAAAACAAAACAGAAACCACTGCAGTTTATGAGGTTGACCTCAGGTGACGGTGCATACTTCTTTTAGCGGGTTTCTTTGCCTATAAAGTTCACTGGTAGATCAAGTATGTGGACAGCTTATTACATCTATTGCAGGACGATTCTTCCGGGGCTGAGAATAGAGATAACTGATGTGTTGGTGGCCTCCATGGGTCACTTAAAGATCAACTAACAGTGAAAGAGTTTGGGGGGGTATTATAAAATGAATCTATGGTGAAATGGGAACTGGCAGATACAAAGTTGATCTGTGCAACTTTTCCATAATGTGTCTGGAAGTACAAGCTGTCAATCTTAAAGAAAAAAAAAAGTAGAGCACACATCTGAAAGTCAAATCAGAAGGAAAGGCAGCAAGCTGGAACACAATGGAACTTGAATTTTCCTTCTTCCACTGGTGTACCCTTTATCTCTTTCTGGCTCCCTTCTTCCATCCACCTCACTGCTAGACAATCCTTGAATGCTTAGTTCCTATCAGAGGAAATGGCTAATGGCTAATAAACAAATGAAGCAAACAGGGCAGTATACCTGTGACTTCAAACCTTGAACTTAATCCTGGGCCACACTGACCTGGAGACAATTTTTTCTGCAGCAGAATAAGCCAGTGGTTCACATATTCACAGAGTTGTTGCATCACGAATGATGAACCACTCTGCATGACTCAGGACAGCAAAAGTAGACATGGTGTGCAGAAATGAAAGTAAGCAGATTAAAACTAACAAATTCAATCTCTTCAAGTACATAAAAGCATTTTGCCTTATTTCATGTGAACTTGGTTATCACACTCAAACAGATCGGGAAACACACTCTTTAGGAGAGTGGGAGAAGCTATGTCAGTGCTGCATAGGAACAAGGTAGGCATGAAAGCCAGAAGCCTGGGATTTCATGACACCATCTGAATGGTTGTCCCTGGGACATGCTGCTGCATGACGGGAAGAGTCCCTTCTCATCCTAGTCTACAGTACAGCCTGAGTCTGTTCTGGATTCAGATGAAATCCAACCTGTAAGAGGTCTAAAGGTGAGAAAAGAACTAGAAAAAAAAAGACAAAATATATATAGAGAGGCCAGAACCTTAAAGGTAAGATCTAATATCACAAAAGTTATCACAGACCAAAAGTCACACAAAGTTAACCTTGCCCATGTCATCCAGAAGGCCATTTCCCATGATCCAGCCCAACATATGTGACTCTGCTCCGCCACACCAGGCACTCGCCAGATGTTAAAGGGTAACTCACATGTCAGAAGAAAGAAATCTGTTCTCATGCAGTTACACATAGAGTATGGGTGGCTAGCTTTACGGAAGTTTATACTTGCATAGTTTTTTTTTCTTCTCTCCGTAACTCAATAAACCCTAATTCTCTAACTAAAAATTTGTGACTTGAGTTTTCTGTTTCTTGATAAGGAAAAGATAAATGAAAGAAAATTACCTTCCCTGCTCACTTGTCCCACCCTTCATGTTTCTGGGCAAGAGAAAGATGGATGAGGCACTGCATCTTGTCCTGTAGATGGTGCCTCCTGGACTCAATAGTCCTCTCCCTTGGTTTTCAGATAGTTGCGCCTTGAAGGCAGAGCTTGCTGTTTTGAGTCGACTTGCTGGCCATAGAGTGGGTGCAGCGACCTCTCCCACTGCAGTACTGGGGCTGCAGATACCATATATAGCTTTTATATAGGTACCAGGGAATCTCATTGCAGGTTTTCATAACTGAACTGTGCTTGGCAAAGATGTATATACAGATTAATTAATAAACTCTTGGAGGGGCTGGAAAGGTGGCTGCACATCTAAGTGTTGCCACACCTCTTGCAGAGGACCCAATCAAGCTCCCAGTAGTCATGGAGAGTAGATGCCAACTCCCTATACCATGAGTTCCAGGGTACCAGACACCCTCTCTGCATGCTGTGGGCACCTGCACAGGCACTCACACAAGCACACACATGTAGACATAATTTAAAAGTTAAATATTTAAAATGAAAGAAGCCCTGAGAGTGGGGGTAGCCAATTGTTTCAAGAGGAGTTTGAATCTCTGATCACTTAAAAAGAAGAGAAAGAAAGGGTGAGGACTTAGAGTAACCTGTAGGTAACGTCATGAAGACATGGCCAGGAAGTCTAGCAAATAAAAAAGCAAGCTTTGGATTCAATGAGAAACTATCTCAAAAACTAAGGAGGAAAGTAGAGAGGAAGACACTTTTGGCTTCACTTTTGGCTTCTACATACACAAGCAGAGGTAAGCAGGCCTTCACACATGTGTGCATAACACACACACATACACACACACACACACACACACACACACACACACACACACCACGCACGTGCATTCACACACACCCAGGAGAAGAATGAAAGACCCACTGTCCCAATGCTGTAAGCTGTGCCAATACTTCCTGTCAAGCTACGTTCTCATTATACTAGTTCTCTCCTCTCAGAAGTCTGTGAAGCCCTCTCATTTCAAATGATAATCACAGTGCAATGTTGACTTGTGGGCCACAAGGCTATTCTTGCTCTCAAGGCTCATGTGCCCCAGCTGACCACACAACTTTCTTAGAATCCAGAGGTTTATTCTCACCAGCTTGCTGCTTTGGCCTTTCCTTCTTTGGAACCTTCTAAGGGAAGTCAAAAGTAGCCATGCAATTTAGTAGAGCAAACAAAGCCAGTCTGTTTGTTGTGTGTGTTCCCTGCAATTCTACCTGCTATTTTCCCCTTCTTGAGAAGGTGGTAGTTAAAAGTCACAGAAAGTTAACCTTGCCCATGTCATCCAGAAGGCCATTTCCTATGATCCAGCCCAACATATGTGACTCTGCTCCGGCACACCAGGCACTCACCAGATGTTAAAGAGTAACTCACATGTCAGTGTATTTATTCTACACTCTCACGAGGCTACCTCAGAAAGAAGAGTGGAAATGCACATGGAAATTACATAATGCTATGACTTGGGTGCTGTTTGTTCTAAAGGCTTCATGAATTCAAAGTCTTGTCACTAATATTTAAGGGGTGAAGACTTTGCGGGAGAGGTTACTAAGTCCTACAAGAGTGTTATTTTAAAAGAGCCTACCTGTTCTATTCAATGTCTTCCTGTCTTGTAAAATCTCTCATCTACACTCTTACTATCATGCCATCAATACAGTAACACAATTAAGAAAAATTCTTACCAGAGATGATACTGTGCTGTTAATCTGGCCTTCAAAACCATGTGTCTGGGCAACCTTCTTCTCAAATTATTTGGCCTCAAGGACTTCATTAATTTGTTATAGCAACAGAAAATAGATTAATATATGCCTATTATATTCTTTTATTTTTAAAAATACTTTATTATTTACATATACATATATGTTTCTCTCCCTATATATATATATATATATATATATATATATATATATATTAGTCTATTTTCTGTTGTTATAACAGAAAATATATACATAGTCTTTAAATGTCTTCCTACAAAAAATTAAATACTGATAAGAAAGGAAAAACAGCTATATTTATTTACTTACTAATTTTTAGGCAGAACCATACTTTGTACCCAAACCTGCCCTCAAATTCATGATCCTCCTGCCTTAGCTTATTGACTGCTGAGATTATTGGGCATGTCCAAACCCAGTGAAAACAGGAGTTTTAAAGTGGAGAGCTTATCCTAGCCATATGGTTAAATTCAATGTCTACAACAAAACAAGAGAGCATCCTGTGCCTTCCTAGATGATGCAGAGAAAGGTGCATCTGCACCAGTGCTGTGTGGCCAAGACCATTGCTATTACACTTGAATCTAATCAGAAGAAGAGCACACCCAATTTAAAATGTATTGTGTTGTATAAATGGTTTATACCTTTCTAAAAAAGAGAAAACAGAAGAATATAAGAGACTGAAGAAAACTTGGGAGACAAAACACCCAAAGATGATCCCAGAATATGGAAGAAAGCACCAAGAATATAAAGCCTTAATATTAGATAATAGCACTGGATCAATGTTGATATCTAGACTTGACTTCCATTCTTATACTTATGATTATGATGAAGAATACCCACATGTTTAATAAATGTATAGTAATTTGTCTACTTATTTAGTGCTATTGGGGAGACAACAAATCATAGGGCCTCATTTTTGGTAAGCAAGGACTTTACTCCAACCTTCATCTCTGGCTCTCAGGACTTATAGGAGTTTGAACTGAAGTCACGTATTTGTAACTCACTTCTGAAAATATTCGTGTGAATGTGTCTGAATGTACTTGTGTGTGGACAGATAAGAAGGGACAGTGGAAAGCCTGGGGAATCTGGAAAACTATTTTTACTGCTTCAGTCTAAATAAAAAAGGTTGATGATTTTTGTTTTGTTAACTCTGAGAGAAAAATTCTAATTGAACCTAAGCTTGTTGAGAAATTTGGAGGAGGAAAAGTATAACTTCTATCTCCTTTCCCACAAACCCCAATCCTGAGATGCATCATCCTATCCTGAGGGTCTCCAAAAGTTGCTCTGGGAGGCACCAACAGCCTGACATGGGGCTGCAGACACTAGAGACTCAGGAAATAGCTAGTGAATCAGCGGGGCCACAGAAATACAAGGGAACTGGTAGGAAACCCCACCTGTTTCTGCTAGATCATACACAAGCTACTTCATGCACAGAGATAAGAAAAAGGAAAACTAAGATGCCTAAGATAACATTAAGGATGGGAACAGCTTCTTAATATGGTAAATCCTTCCTCAGGTAAACAAAGTCTCATCACATTTCTAATTTTCTAATTCTCAAGCCAATTTTTTAAACTCCTTTGAACTTTATGAGTTTGAAAGGGAAATCATACTACTTTCCAAAGCTCAAGATAGTTGTTTAACACATGAAAGAATTCTAACTTTGTTTTATAAACGTGACAAATTTAAACTGTCCCAACATTCAATTTTTTCCAGGAGAATTAGTTAAATAAGAATAAATATGCACATATTATCTATAGGTTACTGAATGTCCCTATGCCACACAGAAGGAGAAGCCTGAAAGAAATGTGCTTTCTCTAACCAAGATATAATTTCAGTCATGAACACTATGCAATAATACCCAAATGCTCAAGTCAGGCCCAGCCACTCTCTGTCTTTCTGTTGTCAACATATCTGGATGTAGAAAGAACTCTCACCTACCTCTCCAGCATTCTGATTGCTTGCATGCCCCCATGCTTTCCACCATGAAGATAATGGACTACACCTTCTAACTGTAAGCCAGCTCCAACTACATGTCTTCTTTTATAAGAGTTGCCATGTTTATGGTATCTCTTCACAGCCACAAAACTCTTGACTAAGACACAGAGTAAACTATGGCCCATAACAGAAGGCAAGACTCCAAACCACACACTGAATTGCACAATAATTTATTTAAGAGCATCTTTAAAAAAGAACATAATTTTCCAAGAGCCTGTAGCTGAAGCTGCTATGTTTGCTGGTAGGGACCTGTTTGCCAATTTATATAAGAATGAGTTCTATGAAAAACCAAAATCACAATGGAGGACAAGAAGCAAAATAATCTAATCACTGAATTATATACCATGAATCCACAGAGGACCTAAGGTAAGTTGGCACAGCTGCCTCTGTTTCTCCATTACTTAGCATGTCTGGAAAATCTAATTCTAGGAAGGTCAGTTCCTTCCGCCAACTTAATAATAATTAATAAATTATTATTAATTAATAAGACAGCTATTTAACTTGATGTCAGTGTCTTAGTTGTCTTCTCTTAGCCTGTCCCCAATAATTCTCAGTTTCCCATATCTCATGCCAAAGCCATCTGAAACTATCACATGGGAGACTCATATTTGTCATTATTTCCTTCTATGGTCTCTCATGAGTACACAGCCCAAAAGGAGCAGGGGCAAGATTGATATTAGATGCCATCCAAGGAATTGGAGCTAGCTTTTGCCCCTGTGGATTCAAGCATGCTTGCTGTCCCAGATATGATCTGCTTCTGGACTATCAATACCAAGGAACACAGCAAGTATTAATATAAGTCCATATTGCCTTAAGAGTACTAGGCGTCAGGGGATAATTCATGGAGCTCACAGGACCTCAAGCTATATGCATAGGAGAGATGACATGTTCTTCTTCCTTTAGACACCTTCAATTGATCTGTCTTCTCATGCTGCAGCCTCTCTCAGTTCTGTGTAGAAGATCATAACTATGGCTACCCCTGAGCTGCTCCACACCTGGTACTGTGGCACATCAATAAAAATCAAGCCACTGAGTGTTGTTGCCTGAGAGCATATACTGAAGCAAAGGATACTGTGACAGTTCTAGAAACAGGAGCCTCATGCTTGGTCACTGGCTCCTCGTGTTATTGCCAATAAAAAATGCAGAAGCATTGCTTCTTGGTCCCCATCCAACTGGTTTTTCTTACCTTTGGTTCCATTGAAATGAAGCTGTGGGTTCCTCTGCTCGAGAGAACAGACCTTTTAATGGTCCTACTATGGAAGAAGTGATAGTAATCCTTCAGGGCACCAATCTGCAGAGACAGATGGGGAGGAAAGCACAGGAGAAACATGTTAATGACTAAAGACAGCCTGTTTCCTTATTTTTCATTCAAATAAGAACACAAAACAAAGGTCCATAAATTATTCAGCTGCCTGATATAGTTAAATGTCACTTGAACCTTGGTGGTCACTTTTCCAAAGAAGGACATCTGATATGAAATATGAGTGTCCTTCAGGCAGGGACTGTGAGACTAAAGATTCTATTGGGGCAGTTAGCTTCCCCATATCACTGTTTAATGTTTAATTTATATGCAGCATGCTAAGTAATGCTATATCAATCTATACCCAAATGTGAGAAAGAGGAAAAAAGTCAAATAGCTCTCTAGTTATAAAAACACATTGCACTCTGTTTGCTGTGAGAAATGGACAATGAAGGACAATGACAGTTATTTATACAGTTAATTTGAAACGCGTCTTATGCAACTGATCATTCACAAAGACAGCAGCAAATCTTAGAGCAGGAGGCAGTAGGTACAACCCTCAAGTGGAGTGGTAACTTCTAGAACAATCTTTGAGCTCAGCTTCTGGGCATAAATGGCTTTATCTAATTTATCTTATCCTTGTCTTGTAACATGATTTCATTTCCTCATTTTTATCTTTTTTATTTCTCAGTTAAAACCAGTAGGTCTGCAAATATGTCCAGCCCACCTTAATAAACAAATAAACAAAACATTTGAAAACTGTATTCTTGTAAAGAAGGGGGTTGGTAAAGTATTTGACACCTAACATGAGAACATGAGTCTGGATGCCCAGAACCAAAGTACAAGCGAGGTATGCCAGTGTGTGTAACCCTATTGCTCAGTAGGGGGATGCAGAGTCAGATTGTCTAGCTAATCAGTAAGCTCCAGATACTCTCAGAGACCCTGCCTCAAATAAGGTGGAAATAGACAGACAAGATGACTCACCAAAGGCACTTGACTTTGCAAGTTCAACTACTGGGATTTGATACTAGAACCCACATAAAAGTGAAAGAAGAGAAACAAGTCTACAAACTTGTTCTGTGGTACCCCCCCATACACACATGCCTTCCTCAGCCCTTACATACAATCATACATAAAACAATAATAATAAATATACAGTAGAGAATAGTTGAAGGAGGTTGATTCTGACTGCTTGAATACACACACACACACACACACACACACGCACACTGCACACTGTGGATCACCCAATGAGAACCGAATTCAACCACACAAGCAGAGCTTGTGCCTAGTGTCTCATTTCGGCTGATACCTCAGCTGAACAGCATGTACTCTTGAGCCTGTGTTTCCTTTTCTGGAAAATTGGATTTTGGGCTAGTTAATTCCTAAGACCACTGCAGTGCTCATATTCCATTCTTTAACAGTGACATTTTCCTTGCTTCAGGCAAATACAATAAATGTCTAATTCTCTAGACGCTCATGGCTCTGCACTAAAGAAATGACCACTGTGAAGATGTTGTCCAGTTGGTACAATGTAGACCTTGGACTTTCTTAATTAAAACGTCATTGGCCCAGGTTAATTTTTTTTATTATTATTATAAAAGGTTGTTTTCTAAGGTCTGTCTCTTTGTTATGTTCCCACCACATGTTCTTGGTCATTTTGATAATTGTCTCCTTGTGGGACTTTGTGACATTTGTACTATCACTAAAACTCGGGAGAAAGCCCAAAGCCTCACATTTTTGATTCAAGTGGAAAATACCCTAATCTACACAGATGACCCAAAGTAAGTAAAATATATAGCCACAAAAGTCTCGGTGAGTTCTCATCTCAGTGGTCCTGAGCAAGGGGAGCAGGAAGAGGTCACAGGACACAGCCTCACTTCTGGGCCTGCCGAGGAGAATACTCCAAAAGGTGTTATAATGCTGAAGCTTTAAGCATAATTTTCTACACAACTTGTTTGTTTTCTTTAAGGGTCTAGCCACAGGGAGTTTAATTATGCTCCAGTAAGGAAATAAGCAGCATAATTTTTTTTTTTTTGTAAATGGGGAGATCATAAGAGTGGATATGAATCTGAGAGGACTGATAACTGAATTTGATGGGGTGCATGATATAAAATCACCAAATAATAATAATATAAAAAATAAATAAAAAACACATAGCTTAGTGAATATCTCCTTGAGTAAATGTAATAGTTGGTGGAAAAAAATATTTTAATCCCTGAGGAGGAATCTTGAAGAACTAATCATAAGCAGACATAAATATGAAGAGTTCAAGTCAGTCTTGGGCACATGGTGAATTCCAGAGAGCCTCACTGACATATAAGACCCAGTCACAGAAAACAAAAATAAAATAAAGGAACAAATCATCACCAGTGGGGGAAAATGTCAGTGTGTTTACTATCATAACTTCCCCACAAAGAAACACTGTGTTATAGGAAATGGCTGATTTCAATCTAATTATTAAGCTCCAACTGTGGATCAAACTCATCCTGAGGACATCCTCTGTGGCTTTCCTAGTACGGACTGAAATTCCAGTCTAAATCAGTATGTAAAGAGTTGTAAACTGGATGCTCTGTATCAACTTGAGTTGACTTTGGACTTTGGATAAATCATTTAGTCTCTTTGTGTGTTGGTTTCCTCAGTGGGAATCTCAGAAGTTCACAGGAGGTGCTGGACGCAGACACTGGTTATCAGAGTACACAGAAATAAGACAGCTTAGGGGGAGCTAAGGAAACGGATTCAGTAGGGAAAGTACTTCTCGGGAAAGCATGAGGACCCGAGTTCAAATCCCAGGAACCACATAAAGGCTGATGCTGCAGTACACATCTGTAATTCTAGCACCTCCACAGTGAGCTGAGTTACAGATGCAAGAGAATCCCCAGATGCTCCTGGGGTCAGCTAGCATGGCATACACAGCAATGCACAGAAGAACCTGCCTCAAACCAGGGTTGTATGTTAACATCCCACATGTACTGAGGAACATGTGTGTATACATACACATGAAGCTTAGAAAGAATATTTACAGCTTGATGTGGAATAGTGAATGCTAGGATATGCAGTGACTGGTCCAGCCACCACTCAGCACCCCGTCGTTGTTGGAAGCCTACTAGCCTCCTTTCTCACACCTCTTCTAATTTATCTTCCATCTCTCTTTCCGGGTCTGGATCACCTCTGGCCTACACTGTCATTAGCTCTTCCTTTCCCAGCCCTCCCTGGCAAAAGAGTTGAAGACACACTGCTGTAGGCGTGTAGGCAGCAAGGGTGGTTTTAAGTCAAAAGTATGAGATGAGATGGCATTTGAAGAGATTAAACTCTATCTAACCTTAGACCTCACCTTTCTATTTCTAAAGGTGCTTTCTGCAGATACTCACCTATGAACTGTGGTCAGAGTCAACTTTGGAAATGTTCAAAACACCCAGCTGCCACCAAGAATTCATTAATTCTATACAAATAAGAGTACTTTCAACTTCAAGATACAGTGAGTTAAGAATGAAGAAAGGTGCACACCCTGCCTATTATATAGCCCAATTATTGCAAAGAGAAAAAAGGAAGAATTTATAGTTGTATACTATATAGTTATAAAAGATATTTTTAAAATAAAATTCAAAACACCAAGAAGGGAGACTTTGCTTTTATTGTTTATCCACATAGATTTTTTTATTATTATTTTAAAAACTCATTAAAAATAAAAAAAAAAAAAAACTAGATTAGTCTCTTTGCGAAGTGGACAGAGATTTTAGTAAAAGCTTACAATTGGTACAAGTACGGATAGAAAGTGTCTGTGGAGTGCACAGCTACAAATGGGAGGTCTATATTGTATCCAGTTCTTCCAAAGCTCAGGCACCATCATAGGAGAGAGGATAGGAACATCCCAAGAGCCAGGGGTCAGGAAGGACCAGAGCAAAACAGTGTCTTCCTGACATGATGGAACTCCCAGTAGCTGGTGTTAGCTACACAAGAACTTCCCAAGATAAAGTTAGTCAACATTCCACCATAAAGGGGAAAGGCATCCCTGAGTGAATTATTGGGAAGTAAATTTCTTTAAGAGTGTCGTCAGCCTCCAGTGGATGGCTCACACATATGATACACAAATGTGATGTTTGGCAGGTTATTTAAAAAACAATAACAGCAAAAACCAGGACACAAAATTGGGAGAAGTAAAAGGAGAGGATGAATATGATCAAGTTACATTGTATATATGTATGAAATTCTCAGAGAATAAAAATATACATATTTTTTAATTAAAAAAAAAAAGAACTGAATACATGCCAGCATTTTTTTCCAGGGTATATACACTCCTTAAGTTCCATGTGGTCAGTGACCAATACAAAGGCTACTTCTACCCAGGCTACCAAACCATGCAACAGTAAGCAATGCTGTCCTTCTCTTGGGAATTCAAATTCTACTATTAAGCCATGTAGTGGCACACTGTAATTTTTTGGCTGACATCTCATTTATGAAGAGCTGAACTTATATCAGGCATCTTGCTTCCCTCCTACATATTATCAGATTTAGCTTAAACCCCAAGAGTTCTGGAAACTAAATATCATTAGCTCTAATTGAGTAACAGAAGACCCCATGGTTCTGGGAATGATCCCCAAACGCATTCTGCCAGGATAAAGTGTGATATGCTTGGTAAATATCCACTAACATCAGGGTCAGTCTAGATCAGTTCTGTCATGGATTCTGTGAATGGCCTCAAATGATGCAGTGCAGCATCCTTCTGGAGAGTCTCCAAATGCTGTATAGTTAAGATGCTAAACTCTACTTATGCAGCAAGTGACCAGACATAGTGCAGGTACCATCCAGACATAAAGTAAAATCAAGTATCACCAGGCCTGGTCTTGAAGAACCTGCTCAGAACTGTGGTAGAAGTTTTAGCATCTGTTTCCTAGCTGCCTGAGCTGGTACATCATGGGTGTTTTGCCCTAGTTGTTTTGGTAAGCTGTCAAGAAACTGCAAATTGTGTAAGAGTTGGACCTTTGGTGACAGCATAAAATAGCTTTCTAATCTCTTAGCTTTCTGGTTGTGGACCAGGGTATGACTTTGAAATCCCAAAGACAGTATTGAAATCTTGGCCATTTCTGATGTTCCTACTCTTTCTGTTTGTTTTGCTTTTTATTTGACTTTCCAAGGCAGAGTTTCTCCGTGTAATAGTCTTGGCTGTTGTGAACTTGGTTTGTAGACCAGGCTGGACTTGAACTCAGAGAGTTCTGCTCCAAAATGCTGGGGTTAAAGGAGTGCTCTACCACTCCTAGGCTTGTTTCTATCCTATTAACATAAACACCTTCAAATTAGTGGCCCATAGAATCCATTATCTGTAGCCAGCTCCTCTGACAATGCCAAGAAGGACACACTGTAACTTTTTTAAAACCAGCTACACCTTTACACCGTCAACTCAGAGATGCTCTATTGCATAGCTCTAGAGCCATAGGCTACTAGTAAAAATGAGCCACAAGTTCCTGGATGAACCACTGTGCCCACCCTGCATCCTACAGATGACAAGGTGCTTCTGATCTTCTCCTGGAACTGTACAACTTTCATCCCTCAAACATTTCTTCTTATGTTAGCTGGAATGATACTTACAAATGCAACCTGGATGCAAGGTTACATCATACTCCTACCTAAAATCCTTTTGTGTCTCCTTTTGTTCTCAAATAATATCAGCTAAGCTTAATATTCTTTCATGATACTGTTTCTAAAAATCAATCAGAATTAGGAAGATCATATTAAACACACTTATATGGGAATGACTGGTTATGCTTGAGCTAACTCACTGAGTGGTTATTATAGTCAGAGCTGCAGAATCTACGCTGGCCTTCTTCTGCCATCTCACTTTCTCCCCATTCTCTGGATCTTAGCCATGCTGGCCAGCTACCTTCAGTTCCATGGCTTATCCTCCTCTGCTGACACCTCTTCCAACAGTACCCTCACCACCTCCATTTTCATGCCCTCTACTCTTCTTTCTCATTTTTCATGCCATTCCCCAAATGAGGGTACAACTCCATTATATCATCGAGAAATCCTAAACTGTGCCTAGAGTTTAACCCTGCTTGGTAAAAGTGTCAGTTTAAGACTGGTACCCTCGTGCCTCTGCAGGCTCCACTAAGGCTGTGATGTATCTATTCACAGCAACACAAACAGGATCATAGAAGAGCTTGCTGAAGAATTTAAAACCATAGTCACTGAATTGCTAACATCACATACAATAGAGCTCCATATGGTTTGGCATCCAGTAGTGCTAGCCAAGTGAGGCTGATTTCAACAAAGATGATTTCTTTTGGCATTAACTGGAGTACAAGTTCTGCCAATGTCATGGGATTGTGACAATAGTGGCTTAAGAGGTTGTTGTTTGCAAATCAGCAGCATAAGGAACTGTGTTCATTGATCCAATAATTTTGTTTCACCCAAAGAAAGCAATCCATTACTTTCCAAGAAAAGAATATATACATATATAAGCATATTTATGTCTCATTTATTGTGAAGAATTGTGTCTTTTATATTCTTACTATAGGACGGGGCCTGCTGAGGACATTTAATAAACATTAAGAAGAAAAATGTTGTAACATATTGGGAGTTACTAAAAAAATAGGCATGAAAACAAAACAGTAACATTATCTATAAGCAAGTCTCTGTCTAGGTCCTTGGGGGAATGTCAGACAAAAGAGGACTGTGTTTATAATATTTAAGAGCAACAGGGCCCAAAATAGAGGACATTATGTAGTTGATAAAGGGAATCTGTATAAATATACCAAAGGCCCAACCTTCCATACTACTGTGGAAAGAAAAAAGAGTAATGGCCTTGGCCCTGGACACACATGTTCTGCACACATTGTTTTCTACCTGGCAATCAACTCTGCTAAGATAAATTTCATCCCTTGTTTCTCACTGTCTCAAGCCTTTGAGAGTGTTGTATTTAGTAGCAGCTGCTCAGAATTTTCTCATAACCACACTCTCTACAACAAAGCACATTCTGGGGAAAGGAGTTTCCAAACTATTTTATAATAAGGTGTGAATGACTGACTGACTATAGAACTCTGTGTCTAGGTTTTTCCAGGCATAATTGCATTTGGTCAGGAAAGTATGAATGAAACAAAATAAATGAGTCCAATTTATTTAATTGTTCAAGTTTTTCCTTTTACAGCAAGCAACAAGCTTCCCCATGTCCCTGACTCCTCCCATCACAAGTAAGATACAACCCAGTGGGGTGTGCTGGGCTCCACTTCAACACTGGCT
This sequence comes from Sigmodon hispidus, assembly GCA_004025045.1. NCBI lineage: Eukaryota > Metazoa > Chordata > Mammalia > Rodentia > Cricetidae > Sigmodon > Sigmodon hispidus. The sequence continues at coordinate 60,410 of PVIH01009713.1, read as the reverse complement.
TTGCTCCTGGTAAAGAGCTGTGTGGCCCTCCACAGATCACTAGCTACGAATACTTCCCCTTACACACAGTGAAAACTTAGCAACACAACATCTCCCTGCAGATGGTTTGCATTTCTGCAGAAAGAACCCTCACCCTGCATAAGCCTATCCAGGCCTGATAAATTCAAGAAACTGGGCAGTGCCAGGCAAGCCAGGGCAGGCAGCCATCCAATTAGAAGTGCCACTACTTGATGAACCTATCTTTTCTACTGGGATACCTGTCTGCATGATTTTTGCTCTTAACCTCTTCTATTAACAGACTTCTGCAAATTCTGCATTTCCACTTTAAAAAGTAATTTATTATACCTCCAACCCACAAATTAAACTCCTAAAATGAGTAAACATTGAAATGGACATTGCACAGAAAGCAACAGACATATTCCAAATAAGCATACAAAAAAGATATGAAAATGAAAATCATAATAACTGAATAATACCAGAATAATACAACAAAGACTAACCATGCCAAGTTCCAACAAACCATTGAACATCAGAATAATGCATTACCAGTAAACATGGAAAATAGTTCAGCATCTCTGGGAAATTTTTGACAATTTTTTATAAAACCTCCCTCATAATCTAGACATTTTATTTCTTGGAATTTACATACATATATATATATGTGTGTGTGTGTGTGTGTGTGTGTGTGTGTGTGTGTGTGTGTGTATCTCCAAGCAAAAATCTACACATAATATCTCCATCCTATATCTTACTAATCATCACAAAGTAGAAATGGTCTACCTGCCCATCAACAAATGACTAAATAAGTTATGATATTTCCATTTAGCTGAATGCTACCAGGTTGGGCACTGTGCCACAGCTGTAATCCTAGTACTCAGACGATAAAGACAATGTTCAGGGTTCAAGGCCAGCCCTAACTATATAGTAAGGTCAAAATAAGTGTGGGTTACATGAGACCCTACTGAGAAAGAAAAACAAACAAGAGACATGATAACTGGAGGAAAAAAAACCTACTAATCTGATATTACTATCATAGAAAAAAAACCCCAGGAATGTTTTAGTTATGGTTTCTATTGCTGTAATAAATACCAAAACCAAAAGCAACTTGGGGGTGGGGGGGTTGCCTGGTTCACAATTCATCACCTGGAAAAGCCAAGGCAGAAACTTTGGGCAGGAACTGAAGCAGGGGCCATGGAGGGGTGCTGCTTACTGGCTTGTTTCTTCTGGATTGCTCTGTTTGCTTTCCTCTGCATCCCAGTACCATCTGCCCTGGGATGGCGCTGCCCGCAGTGGGGTGGAGCCTTCTACACAAATCATCAATCAAGAAAAGAGAATTGCAAGTCGGACAGTAGTATATTCTCAAGTGAGGAATTCCTCTTACTGGTGATTCTAGCTTGTATCAGGTTGGCAAAAACTAATATGAAAGATGAATTTCAAAATACACAGCCAATGACAGTCACACACAATAAGCTTAATCTAGGGATAGATTAAGGAAGTAATCTAGGTGCCATTTTAATAAAGATCCACGAACAATAGGAAAGGACAAGTCAGAGATTTGAAGTAGGAAGTACTAGGAAGTATCTAGGAAGTAGATCAGGGCATCCTGGCAGAGAAGGCTGGCCAGGAGTGACCTGGCGAGACTTGAGGAATGTCTGCGCTTTCATTCTGATGCTCATCTAATTGATTGAATCAGTTCCTCATAACGTGGTCTTGCTCACTGATTGCTGCCAGATCCAGATCCAACGAGATCTTTTTCTAACACCATGATCATGAACATCATTTTAGATTTTAGTCACTTGACATTACCAATGATGAAAATGTTTCTCTCTCTCTGTCTCTCTCTCTGTCTCTCTGTCTCTCTCTCTCTGTCTCTCTTTCTCTCTGTCTCTCTCTCTGTCTCTCTCTCTGTCTCTCTCTCTGTCTCTCTCTCTCTCTCTCTCTCTCTCTCACACACACACACACACACACACACACACACGACAGTAGACTCTCTTTCGATCCTGAAGAGTAAGTACATCCTTCTCCAATTTGTTGGAACACCACAGGGATAGACTTAGTCAGCAATCACCAAACCTCACACAGAAGTGCCTGTACCTCTCTTTCGATCCTGAAGAGTAAGTACATCCTTCTCCAATTTGTTGGAACACCACAGGGATAGACTTAGTCAGCAATCACCAAACCTCACACAGAAGTGCCTGTACTGGGTACACATAAGTTGTGCTTAAATAACCCATGGCTTAGAAAGTTATACACCACTATAGCTTCTTATTCTGGCCCCCACTTTGGAATCTGCTGAATAGGTTGGAGACAAGAAGTTGTCAGACACTTGAGGCTGTGACCTGTCTTCCTCGCTCTGCCTTTCCAGGTGCAAAAATGAACTAATTTCTACTTAATCTTTTCTTCCTCACCCCCCAACGTCTGAGACTTCTAATCCTCATATTTCCAGTTCTTTTCAGCTCATAACAGTGGCTCAGTAGTTTAAAAAGCAGAATGATCTTCCAGAGGACTGGAGTTTGATTTCTAGCACTCACATGGCAGCTAACAACTATCTGTCACTCCAGCTCAGAAGTATTTAATACCCTCTTCTGGCTTCCATGGGCAATGGCATACATGTGGTACATAGACATACACTCAGGAAAAGCATTCATATATATAAATAAAGATAAATAAATCTTGAAAGGAAGAGAAAAGTGAGAGAGAAAGTAGCAGAGGCAATGTCAGGATGCACCTTTTTCCCTTCATTAAAGTCATAGATGTGATGCTAACAGCACTTCTCCAAACAGGGAATATTCAAATAAGTGCCATTCCTCACCTTCTATAACTCTCAAAGGAGAGCAAAAGAAAAGACCATGATTTATTTACTCAATCACTAAGAATACTCCCAGCCTTGGACCTTTGCACCTCTTTTGGGGGGATTTTGTTGGTTTACTTGGTTTGTTGATTTGGTTTAGTTTGGTGAATTTGGGGGTGGTTGTTTGTTTCTTTTTGTTTTGGGCGGTGGTGGGTTTGGGGTTTTTTTGTTCTGTTGTTTTTGGCCTAGATCTTCCAGAAATCTCTGACTTGCCCTCTCCTATTGTTCGTGGATCTTTATTAAAATGGCACCTTTTGGGGTAGGCGTTCTCTACTCCCTCTCATGAAAGTCCCATGCCCTTTGACATAGCTCACACACTGATTTATTTCCTCTTTAACATTTCCTATCACCTAATGCCATGTATTGACTTTCACCTAATGCTATGTATATACTGTCACCTGCTACCATACATTCTCTTCACTTGTTCCATTTACTGTTCCTCTTCTCTCACTATACTTACTCACCATTAGGTTCCCCTAGTTTCTGTTAATATACTTGACAAACCTAACACATGTATCAGTAAAATAAGTGAACTAATGGTCCCTGGCCTTAAAAAACTAGTAACAGTGGTGATATCCCTGTATAGGGAATTTTCATAATGCAATATCATAGGCAAACATCTGAAATAAACACTTTACCATGAAAATCTCTGTAATCATCAAGGTCTGCCTTGAACCTTCTTAACTGTCTTAACTAAGGGTACCCTTAGTTATTGACTTCTTTATGCCACTAAAGCCCAAGTACTACTGCTAGCAAAGCTGCTAAATTAGCTGAAAGCACAGGGCTTGTGTGCAGGGATGCACAAAGATCCAGTGAGTCCTGGTATTACAAACAGAGCACAGCAGCTGCTATCAGTCCTCCAGATTAAAAGCATGCCTAGAGCCATGCAATCAAGAGCCTGGACCTAACAACCTAACTTCAAACATACTCCCTTAACTACTCAAAAAGATGTGGGAAATAACATTTTTGCAGATGAACCAAACCTGCAGTCATTATCATGAGCGCATGTGAAATGTCCTCCACAGACTCAGATGCTCAGACATCTGGTCTCTATTTTATGGCATGCTCTGAGCCAGTCACAACTGGGGAAAGCCAGTACTGGGAGCAGGTTGTAAAGGATATAGCTTGGCCTGCTTTCAAGAGAATAATGTTCCATGATGCACCAGGAGAATGCCCTGCAGTGTTGCCACTCTTCCCAAAACAAGCAATGCCGACCAGCAGGCCTTCACTACCAGAACAAACTGAAATCTCCTGAACTGTGAGCCAAAATAAACTCCACCCCCTTTATTTGCTTTACAGTCAGGGATTTGGTTATAGCACTGAGGAAAGTAAGGGAAATAGAAATCTAAGTGTTACATAGGAACTAGGGACAGAGGTGCATGCTTTTAATCCCAACACTTGGAAGGTGGCAGAGAAAGGTGGGTCTCTGAGTTTGAGGCCAGCCTGATCTACACAGTGAATTCCAGGACTACCAGAACTACACAAGGAGATCTTATCTTTAAAAGACAAACAACAACAACAACAACAAAAGAGTTGCATGGGGATGGTGGTGTTCTGAGAACAGTTTGAGATGATACAAAAAGAATGTGTTGCCAAATGTTTCCTCGACCCTGGGAGACTTTCTGGTAGTCCATGGGGATGAAATAGCTGGCACTTGACTGTCCGCACTGCTGTCCCTGGAAAGCTTATATTAGTGTTTCTATACTGGCAAGACAGTATCTTCAAAGGGCTACAATGTTCCAGACACAGTCTAACTTACACAAACATGGTATCCTGGCACCACGTGCACAGATGCCAATACAGTCAGCAACAGCACACAAACATCTTTCTTGGACTTTTATTTCAAATTCACTGTTCAAATTTCTGTTGTGATTTCTTCTTCAATTCCTTCAGGTTGAGGTAGAGCATTTGAGCACTTCAGAGAATGATACTGGAGAAAATAAATCCAGAGCTACATCATCCCATTATTTAAAACAAAACAAAACAAACTAGGGAGACTCAAGGAAAGATGTGCACTCCTGATGGTTTCAGATATGAAATCTCTAAGATAAGCAGGTATATAGTAGACTAAATAAGAGGTCTCCAAAATATCTACATCTTAATCCTTGAAACCTGGGGACAGATGCATAATAGAATAAAAGGACTTAATACATACAATTAAGTTATAAATCTTGAGATGGGGCCTTTTTATTTTTGAAATATCTTGCAGCTTACTACTATCACAAGAATTGTGATAAAGGAGAAAAAGTCAATCCATGCCTGCAATCCCAGTATTTGAGAGGTGGAGGCAGGAGAGTCAGAGGTTAAAAGTCATCTTGAACTACAGAAATCTAATGCTAGCTTGAGGTTATGTGAGATCCTATCTCATATCAGCACAAAAAAGGGAGACAGACAGCAAGGTGGTTAGAGAAGAAATGTAGGACGGGAGAAGAAGAAAATGCCTAAAAGGCAAGAAGTCTGAACATTTGAACTTTATAGATGGTGCAAAGGACCTCAAGCCCAGGGATGAAGGAACACTGAAAACCTAGAAAGGTATGGGAGGGTGGTCTCATTAGCAACCTCTAGATGGAACACATGTCCCCTGACATCTGACTGAGGTTAGAACTGAAAGATGGGAATAGCATTATATTATTATATTGTGCAAAATCCCTAAGTTGTGGCAATTTGCTACAGTAATAACAGAAAGCTAATGTAAAGTTGAGGCAGAGCCTTTTAGACACCCATAGACAGCAGGGTAGCCCAAGCAGATGACTTACATATGATCCCTTTTGTTCTTCACAGCTTTCAGGACTCCCTGGGCATTCAGTTATTAATTTCCAAGTAACTGTGACAATACAGTTATGAGCGTAATAATGGCCAGGTATTGTTTTTTCCTGAACTTTAGCATCATCTTCTTTAATCTCCAAAGAAACAGAATCCCAAAGTAAGTACCTTTCTCCAAGTAACAGACCAGTAAATAGTTTTTATTTTTTCCTTAGTTCAGGGTGGCCTTGAACTCTGTAGCTTGAAGATCACTGGATTTCTCATCTCCCTGCCTGCTGGGATCATGAATCCAGTCTATGCAGGGCTGGGATCAAACCCATGGCTTCCTGCATTACTCTACCAAAAGTGCTACAACCTAGCTCCCGTGGATGAAAATCATCACAAGGTAAAAGACATGGGGACAGCTGGTACTCACTGCAGGTTTCCCTGAACTATATCTAACATCTCCCTCTCCAGAGCCCAGCAAAGGAAAAGAACTGTTCCAAAGTTATGGACAATGAGACTGAGCTTAAGCCAAAAAGAGGTTAAGTAACATTTCCAAAGTAGGAAGTATCTACACAAGGATTTAAATACCAGGTTAATTTGACTTTTAAAAAATCTAAGTATTTTCTAATTAGAGCACTTTTTTTTTTTAATACAGGGTCTTATGTGACCCATGGACCCAAACTCCCTCCATACCCGCAGGATGACCTTGAACTACTTGCCTCCACCTCCCAAGAATTAGGGTTACAGTGAGCACTACCGCACCCAGTTTATGAGGTGCTGGTGATCAAACCCAGAATCCTGTGCATGCTGGGCAAACACTCTACTGAGCTACATGCCAAGTGCTAGCACTTTGATTGTATCTGACAGTTATTCACAGGGTTTTGGAACATGGCATCCATCTCCCTAGGCACACTCATCCCAACCCAGCTCCTTTTACCCTCTCCAACATGAGTTTCATTATTTTGTCTCCATGCTGCACGTAGGAAGAACCTAAGCCCTCATAGTCCATCTTAAAAGCAGGCTAACAAATATAAACATCAAGCCTGTACACACAAGAAACACTTAACAATTCTCACCAAGGAAACCAAAACAAGTAGAAACAGCACCAGGTTTTCCCAAGTTCAAGTGAGCAGTCTACAGTTTGTTCTACCAATACACAAATGACGTGATTTACCCAAAACAAAGAACAACATCTTGGAGCTAGGAAAGCCCTTACTTAGTGGACCAGTGTGCTTTATACTGCTATGATAAACACCACGACCAAAACTAACTTAGGAAGGAAAGGGTTTATTTCATCTTACAACTCCAGGTCACACTCCATCACTGAGGGACATCAGGGCAGAAAGTGAAGGAAACTGAAGTCAGGCACTAAAGCAGAGACCATGGAGAATCACAGTAAGGCTTACTTTTTGTGGCTCACTCACTCAGCTACCTTGTATGCAACCCGGAACCATCCGCCCAGAGATGGCATGATAGACAGTGGGCTGAGACCTCCTCCTTCAATCATTAATGAAGAAGATGCTCAATAGATATGCTCATAGGCTAATCTGACAGAGGTGATTCTCCAACTGAGGTTCTTCTTTCCCAGATGACTCTAACTTGTGTCAAATTGACCAAAATTAAGCACCACATCAGGCATCTGATCTGATTTTCTGTCCTACACATAAGAGCAGAACATACTCTTCATAACCTACAAGGTACTGTATTTTCTATACTCTCTGGCACAGTCAGAAAATTTTTAGAAATTTATTCCCAGAAACTACCATAAATCCACAGGCTTATGCCTGTGTCCAGAACCACAAAGTCTCTCTCTCTCTCTCTCTCTCTCTCTCTCTCTCTCTCTCTCTCTCTCTCTCTCTCTCTCTCCAGCCAGCCCAGTCACAGCACATGCAAGTTTCTCTATTTTGCCTTGTGTAATCAAGCCTTTGCAGGTTGCTTCTCCCAGAAAAGCAGACATCTGGGATGTCTCTGCAGAAAGCTTGGAACCTAGAACATAACACATGTCAAGTCTAGCACTGAGAAGCCAGGATGAAGTCAATGACACCATAACCTCTCTTGGCCAAAATTTCTGGCAAAATGGTTTAAAAATAAGTATTTTTAGCAGAGTGGACCAGACAGTCCACATAAATGCTTTTAAACTTGGTTCTTCACCATTCTATATTTTAATATCCTAGAATTAAATGACAGAAATTTGCATTTGTTTGGAATGCTGTGGTACTTTCTATACTCCACACAATTATAGCCTGTCTAGACATTCATTTATTTATTGAGTGTTACTACATGCCAAGCGCAGATCCCAAGGCACCACAGACTGAGGGAAGTGTGCAGAAGCCCTGCCAGTGTGGAGAGAACCCTGACAGGCTTCCATCAATCCCACTGTCAGCTCCAAGTCTGAAATTTATGTCTTTACTACCACACTAGAATATTTCACCCAAGACAGCTCAAATAAATTGTCATACTTGTGCACCAAAGAGAAATGAGTTCCACATTCAACTCCCAGTATTTGTAACAGTTACTTAGGAATGACCTGGAAATGACTTCTCATTCATTTTCTGCAATATGATTTTCTCTAAAATGAGTAATGGTGGTCTTAATATAATCTCCAAACTACATTCTTCCAAAAGGAACATTTAATAATACTACATTTAGTCAGCTTTCTTAAAAGCCTATTTTTAGGGAGTCCAGATATGGCTTGGTGCTTAAGGAAGCCTACTGCTTTTACAGAGGACCTCAGTGTGATTCCCTGCACAAATACCAAGTGACTCACTATCACCTGTAACTCCACCTCCTAGGGACTGGATACCACTTCAGGCCTCCAAATCACATGCAATCAGGCATACATACATACATACATATAAAGAGAGAGAGATAGGGATAGAGAGAGAGAAAGAGAGAGAGAGAGAGAGAGAGAGAGAGAGAGAGAGAGAGAGAGAGACCCTGACTGAGACTGACTCAAGGCAGACAGAAGTCAGCATAGTCTATAACTGGGTTTACATTGTCACTAATGATCACCTTAGACACTGGAGACACATATGCATGAAAACAAACAGATGTAGTACATAGTTTAACAGGTAGAAAGATTGCTAGAGTTAGCCTCTGGAAGAGTATGTTTGTCTTATGAATAGTAATTTTCAACCCTATCCTTAGTACATTATGAGAACATTAAAAAAAAAAAAACCCAAAAACCCCAAGAAAACCAAAACACTAATGCCAAGACTTCAAGACTTTGTACTTGAACAATCTAAATTACGGTCATATTTCTGGAAAAATAAGAAAGCTTTCTAGTGGGCCAGTGAGATGGCTCAGAAGGTAAAGGCACTTGCTGTGAAGCCCGATGACATGAGTTCAACCCCAGTGACCACATGGTAGAAGGAGAGAATACACAGTCACAAGCTTTATGTAAGCTGGATCTTGGGGTGGCAGGCATGCCTGGCAAATGCCTTTGCCCACTGGGCTTTCTTACTGGCCAACTACAACACTTTCAATAAAACATTTTCTCCATAAATGGGAAGACTGGGTGTGTAATAGCTGTGAGAACTTAAAGTATGATAGACTGAAATGTGAGACTCAGCAGGGCAGCAGGTGACCTTACAGCACCTTGTCACCTCTATTTAATAAACCTATCAAGAGAGGCTTCTTTCTGGTAAAGCTGTTTAGAGATGCTGTGTGTTCTTACTTGGGTGCTTCCTGAGAACAGATAGAATTTGTACTTCACAGGGGTGACCCCCTAGGGAGGCCAGGACAGGGCAGAGCAGCAATGCAGGTGTAGTGGAGGGAGGAGGTGGGCTTTATTGTAGCCTGTGAAACTCCTATTTGCACAGTTCCTGGGGCCCAGCCAGTGGAAGCAGTTCTGGCTTGTTGTATTAATTCAAGATGTGACAGACACTGAACTATTAGAACAGAACAAAGCATATTACAAAATGGCAGTAGCAAATAATGGTGAGAATGTGAGGGGCATGTAACACTGTCACGGCCACTGAGGATGCTTAAAAATGTCAAGGCAGCTTTTATGAAACTCAATCTTCATTTATTGCATAAGTCCTAAAAATCGTTCTTCTAAGTATTGACCCAGAAAAAAAAATAAAAACCTTATAGTCATTTTAAACATTGTACAATGAATGTTATAATACTTTCAGACTTAGTCTCCAGTTTGTACATAACCTAAGCTTGCCTTCAAACTTGGTGAATAAGCAAATAGGTACCTCCATACAATGAATATTACTAGTCAGTGAAGAGAACCACTGTCTATGGCTCATCAGGAATGAATATGAGATAGCAAACTCACATAGGACTGCATCCTATATTATTCTATTGATATGACGGAGAGAAAAAATAAGCCTTCTGTTTTCTTTTATTAATTTCAAATATGTTTTAAATTATAGTCTAGGGTCCATTTTGATCTGGTTTTGTTCAAATGAGAGGTGTGGATCTAATTTTTCTTCTGCAGTGAATAGCCAATATCAGAAGGACCTCTTTTAAAAATAGAAATGGGTAGGTTTTTTCAGTGTATGTTTTTAAGACAATAATTTATCAAATATTATGTAACCATAACTGTGTTGGTTTATTTCTAGACCCGTTAGTGTGTTTCACAGGACTTCATGTCTATTTGTGTACTTGTATCATGGTGTATTTGTCACTATGGTTCTGCAATATAATTTAAGGTCTAGTCCTATGATACTTGCAGCAACAGTCTTTGTGTTTAGAATTTACTTTGGCTATCCGTGGTTTTTTAGGAATTAAAGGATTAGCTTTTATAGTTCTGTAAAGAATGTTACTGGAATTTTAAATGGGGTTGCATTGAATCTGGGCATATACCCAAAGCACTCTAAACCTTACTACAAAGATACTTGTATATCCTTGTTTATTGATATTATATTTACAAGAGTGTGGTAATAGAGTCAGTCTATATGTCCATCAGCAGATGAATGGCTAATAAAAACATTGTATATATACACAATGAAATTTTATTTAGTCATAAAGAAAAATGAAATTATAAATTTAATGAAATTGATCTGGAAAGTATTAAGTAACACAGATGGGAGAAACAAATACAGCATCTTCACTCCCATACACAGATCCTAGCTCTTAATTTAATAAGTATATATTGTGAATGTGAGGGTAGATAGAGGTCATAAAGCTTGGAAGGTATCTTAGTGAGAATTACTATTACTGTGATAAAACACCATGACTAAAAGCAATTTGGGGAAGAAAAGGTTTCGTTCACTCACAATTCTATATAACAGTTCATTATCAAAAGAAGTGAGAGCAGGAACCTGGAGGCAGAAGCTGATGCAGAGGTCATGGAGAAGTGCTGCTTACTAGCTTGCTCCTCATAGCTTGTTCAGGCTATTTTCTTATAGAACCCAAGACCACCAGCCCAGGGGTGGAACCTCCCCCATCAGTCACTAATTAAGAAAACGCCCTACAGGTCTACCTACCGCCCAATCTTGTATAGACATTTTCTCAATTAAGGCTCTCTCCTCTCTGATGACTCTATCTCGTAACAAGATGACATAAAACTAGCCAGTACAAAAAGGGACCACGAAAGGGGGGGAATGGGTTTTAAGGAAGTGGAAGAAGGTAAATAGAACATTTGTGCCATAAAATCTGAAAGGGAACTACTGGGGGTTGTAGTGAGATTAAGGTATCTTGTAAATATTTGTCCCTCCTACTGTTTTAATAAAAAGCTGATTGGCCAGAAGACAGACAGGAAGTGTGGGCAGGGCTACTAGACTAAGAAAACTTTGGGAACATCTCAGAGGAGAAACACCAGAGAGATGCTACAAAGAAATGAGGAGACAGCAGCAGATGCAAAGGAAAGAAGTTGAAATGCTGCTCTGAGAAAAGGTATTGAACATCATGGCTGAACAAGATGGGTTGAGTTCAGATGAAGGAGTTAGCAAGTTATATGCCTGGGTCCTAGGTCAATCAGCGTAAAATTAATATAAGTCTGTGTGTGATTATTTGAGGCTAAGTGGGGCTGAGAGTGGGTCCAAACCTCTGGGCTAGACCAGAAAGTCTAGCCCAGAAACCTGTGTCTCCATGGGACTGTGGGACTGAGGGACTGCCGGTCAGAAGGTCAGAACTTCAGGACAAAACCCAAAAGTCTGGGAGAGAAACCTAATACAACAGGGGGTGGCCAGGTACAAAATAATGGAAAGGCGGGTCAGTAAATACAAACCGTTCATGAAAAAAAAATAATGAATCTATTCTTTGTAGAATTAATAAGCAAATTAAAAAGAGACCATTCATCCTCTGCTCTCACATTCATCACACCTCTGTGCCTCAACATGCATAGGGCACTCTTCCACCAGCAAGTAAGCAGGAAATTCTGTAGCAGCCAACAGCTGGGGGCCTCTTGGCTGAATTATAGTCCAGTACTATTGAACCAGAGGTTGTGTAAGACCCAACAGAATCAGAATTTAGCTCCCAAGACAGTCCTGCTTCCAATCTCCAGGTGCCACTCCCAAGACCTAACTGAATGACAAACTGGGTTTCCACAATTTTCTTCTCAGCACTTATTTATCTGTTACAGCAGCTGTCAGAATTCAGAGAAACAGAGTTTACTAGTTTATTATAAGGGATGTAGATAAAGAGGAGCAAGGCAGAGCTATGTGGAAGCCACCTTGCTCTGTGTGAGCCTCACCCTCTAGGCACCCACATGTGTTCCACTATTTGGAAGCTCTATAAAACCTGACCTATTGGGTTTGATGCAGATTTTATTGTATCATCATAACTGAATTCTGGACGACCATGTGGATAAATGATTGGATAAAAGGGGAATAGTCAAATACTGCCGAGCAAGGAGAGAAAACCTAGACCTGCCTTCTGTTCAGATTCCATGTGGATTCCCTGCAACATTTATTCCCCTAGACAGGGACAGACCTACTTTGAAATAGGAGTCTTACTATCAGAGTGGGCTGGAGTTTCCTTACAGCCAGCTAGCTCTAAGACAGGAGTGCAGAGAAGATTATGGCCTGTCTTGGAGAAAAGAAATTATAATTTCTATGGCCTGCACTGGGGAGGGAATTCCTAGCCCTAAAGATAAAAGTAAAGACAAAGATGTGATCTGACCCTATACATACTCTTTGAAAAGCAAAACAGAAAACAGGTTAACAGATGCCTACAGGACAAGAGGCTGACTTGAGGCAGTACAGGGGAAATTTCCAAGCTACTTTCCTCCATCTTCATCATGGTGGTAGTTACACCACTATAGGCACTTGTCAGCATCCATCATATTACACAATAGTACTCCATGCAAATGATCCTTCAGTAAATCTGATATTTTACAGAAACTCCATGGGGGGAAACCCCACTTATAGAGAGAGCTGGTTGGTAATGTGATGCAGACGCATAAGCAGAAAATGAAGTTGTTTGCTTAGATTTCGGGATATCATCAAACCACGTTTATTTAGCTGAAAAGCTTTCCTACAGCCAAGGCAGCCTCTTCTGCATTGGATCTACAGCATCTAAACAACAGCCTTGAGAATCACATGCAGTATGTAAAGCTCCCCATTTTGTGGAAGGAAGTAAATATTGCAACAACTCTTAGTAAAATACTGCTCTCCTCACAGCAAAATGTGACTGGTTATGCAACATGATGCTGAATAAAGGAATGGCTGGTAATTGTGGGAGAAAAAAGATGAAAAGACTCCTGAGAGTCACTGGCCATATACCTAACATAATTGCCTTGAAAACAAAGAAAAGGGTCAAGGGCACCATGCCAGAAGCATTGATACCACAGGCCTTGGCAGAAATGCATGCCTGATGCCCCAGAAGCTAGTCAACCTGGGCTTATCCACCTAAGGTCAAGAGATGAAGATGTGCTACCAATGAGACAGTGACTGTGCAACATTCATAACAGAAGGCAAGCAGTGTTGGCTATCCTGACCTGTGCAGTCAAATGTATAAATGGGCTCCATGTTTGCTCATTTTCTATCTTTAAAAAACTGTGAGTATATATAATGTGCATGTATACAGTACGTACATGTATGTAATTGTATATGTTTCTGCGTATGACTTTGGGTACAAACATGTCATGACTCATGTAAGAGATCAATTTTGATGTGGGTCCTACCTTTGCACCTTGTTTGAGGCTAAGTCCTTCTTGTTCCCTACTGCATGTGTGAGGCTGGCGAACTTTCAGAACTGTCTCCCCTACCTGTCTGGCTGTAGGTACACATAGGTCACAAATGTGAGTTCTAGGGATGCACATTCAGGTCCGCACACTGGTTCAGCATTTTACACGCTGAGCCATCTCCCTAGTCCCTTCTCTACCCACCTTTATTAACCTCTCGCTTTACTCACTTATTACCACCCCAATCTAAATGTAAAATAAATTTCATTTCAGCATGAGTTTTATCCAGGTTCAACTCTGGGAGATAAATGAAAACATTACTAATGTTAACAGTACCATGGAGTCAGGAAGTGATGGTGTATGCCTTAAATCCCAGAACTCTGGTGGCAGAGGCTGGGGATATGTAAGTTCAACCTGGTCTACAGAGTGAGCTCCAGGACAGCCAGTGCTACACAGAGAGAGACCCTGCCTTAAAAACCAAAAACCAAACATACAAACAAAAAAAGCACCACAAAACATAGTTGTCTTTTAACTGATATCTTGATGAAAATTCAGTTCACTGGACCAACACAAAAGCTCAGTTGGAGCTGGAGATAAATGGGTGATGCACACAGGCATCACTAGGGGCATCAAAGGCTAAAGTTACCTTCCCATGCCCACTGGACCCACCATAAAATCTACACTGTAGCTTCTACTCAGTTTTAAATTTTTCAAAAACCCCTCAAACCATGAAATTCAGAACCTACTTTTCTTCCTCTTTCAAGTAAAATGTGTTGATCTCTTTGGGGGTATCTATCTATTATGTTTTCCATCAGATCTAATAAGAGTTCATTAAGCCTGAGGCTTTATCTGCATCAAATTATCATTGTCTCTTAGAACCCTGTTTCACTGTCTATTCACAGTAGCCACTGAATATGATTCCTAATTCTATACACTGAACAATCAATCTACTCTTGTAATCAACCACATAGATTCCATCTGATGCTATTTCCCATGATTCTTCAGGGAATACAGATTTAAAATTTTTTTTTTGGAAGATCCATTAAGGTGTAATATTAGCAAGAGAAATCTTTGACACCTCAGCGCTGTATACACTTGGTCCTTCCTCCAAATTCTTCAGAAGGCCAAACGTTGGAGTCATTTGTTCCAGCACCATTTACAATTGGTCAGTTTAAGAATCCTGCCCCTAAGCCAAGCATGGCAGCAAAGCTTGAGAAGTCAGGAGAATGGCATGAGTTCAAGCCCAGCCACAGACATAATAAGATCCTGTTTCAACAACATAAAATCACTTACCACCCCATCAACAGGACAAATAATACAACAGGGCATGTTTATTCTTCTTTCTAACTATCCTATTATATTTAACAACAATATAAACTACCCATTTTTCAAGTGTTCATTTACATTTGTCTTATATAAGATGATGTCAGATGGCTCAGGATTTTGCTCAGCACTAGACCTGTATTCTATCCCTCACTGAAAAACATTAAATAAATACAATAAAAAATGAATCTTAAAAGACATCACACTATTTTATAAAATTGCTTACTTTCTGCTTTTATGAAATGATCAAGATTGCTTTTGCTTGGCCTACGACAGGCTCCCAATCTCTTCCCATTTGCCTTCAGATCATTCCTTCCTAATCCTTTCACATTCCCTCACTACCTACTCAGTCCCACAGGCCTCCTCCTCAGGCTCTGGACTATGTTCTCACTGTTCCTCCCACCAGGCAACCCCTGTGCTTCAATCTCTCATTTCCTCAGGAGCCAAAGTCCTTTCTCAGCTCCCAAGTGGCCTTCCTCTCTGTGCTTTCCCTGCTCAAACAGTTTTTCTCCTCAGGTTTGAGGATGCTGATCTACTCCCCGGCCCATGACCCAGTGGCTACCCACCACAGCCTTACACACCAAGTCAGTGAGTGGAGAGAGACAGGGAAAGGATTAATGTGTCCACTTTCTACGCAACAAAACTGAAGTCCACTACATTTCTTTCAATGACGTACATTTACAATAGGAGCAACTGGTAACAACAAAATGTTTCTGACACTCCATTCCATAAGCCAAAAAAAAGACTATCGTAGCTCCTATGTTTAGTCACATTCTAGGTTTTACTGAAGGTTCAATTTCAACCTGAATAATTTCAGGATTATTATATTATATCAGCAATTCCTATGCCTGGATCAAGTGTCCAACTTGTATTTACTTATTTATTATTTTCTAACATAAAATGTCCATTGGCCTTTTATCACAGCACCTTGCTTGGTCATGAATATATACTAAATAAATAAAAAGAGACTTTAAATAACCATTATGCCACTAAGAAAATGTTTGTATCTATCTACACAAAGTCAGAAGTGATGTTTAGGAAAATGTATTCGGTCTTGTATATTGAGTTTTAAGTATCTCTCTTCTATCATTCCTAAGTACTTACTGTTGACATGAAAGATAAACTCAATACAGTGTTTTACCAAAAGAATCACTGCAATGTTTACACATTTTTGCAGTTAACAGAAGACATATGCTTATCTAGACAAATACCACATATCTAGATAAATGGAGAAATGGTAAGTTCATTTAACAGATATTAGGCTGCTATCTGAGGCTTTCACAGAATTGGAGATTAATCCCTGAACTGTGCTAATGTTCAAAACACTGGATATTACTGAATTGCATGCCCAGTGTAGATGCAAGAAATTTAAAGAAAGAACAGTACTTCCACGATAGCTGTAACATGCCAAGGTTCTGTAACTAAATTGTGAAACAGATTTAAGGCCCCAATAAACTAGAGTGATAAAGACCTAGGGTGGAGAATGGTCCCTGCAGCTACAAGCACTTTCTCCCATTTCAAATGTATCATGTTAAACTGAATTTTTACAGAGAATTTCAACATTAGCTCCAGTGCTGTCTCTAGCCTGCTACTTTAGTGGCTGCATTACAGATCTATAAAGAGAATTTCTACTGCTTGCCATGTGGGATGCAGTCTCATACCCTTCCTATCAGTTTCACAAACCACGAGACCATCTCAAGTCTTCCAACTTGAGGACCTTAAGTCTGCAGTCACAGGTAAAAGTACCCCATGATAGTATGCTCATATTCCTACATGAAAAAGAAAATGTGACATCTTCCTTCTCAAAATGAGCCTTCTGGTTTTCCCAGGAAAAAGGTCCAAGGGACCAAGCAAGATGGGCATACCAGTAAGCATTTGATCTTATTACTACACAGTTAACAGGGAGGGTTATGAACTAACCTTTACCCATGTTCCTCTACGAAAGTGAGAAAAAATTATCAGAGTTTAGCAGTCACATGAAGGGGTAGAGGAATTAGATCTTCACAGACCCAGGAAACAGCACTGACAAAATGGAGGTGCCTTATGCCTACAAAACAAACCTTCAGACTACATCTCATACCCAGAGCATACAAAACTCCTAAAGAAACAGAATACATTAGAAATACAAGAGTTAACAATGGGGAGTCTTTTTAATTATTTTATTTACTTCTTTATTATGATTACAGTGTGCCTATGATGTAGTGAGTTCACATGTGATTTTTATCTGGTTATCATTGTATTTATGAAGCATGTACGTTCGCATATGAAAGTCACAGGACAACTTTTCAGGAGCCAGTCTCTTCTGCCCTGAGCTCCTGGCTTTGAACTAGGGCACTGAATGTTTTTTACCTGCTGAGCCATTTTGTCCAAATGTAAGTATGTAGCCAACAAAGGACCCCAACAGACAGAGAAGCTCCTCAGCATTTTCATTTGTCATTTTCCTGGTTTTGTTGTTGCAATTGCTGATGCATTTTGTTGTGCTTTACGACAGTATCACAGCCACCCTCAGCAGTGTCTAACTTGTCACACAGCTGAGGGTGGCTTTGAACTTCTGATCTTCCTGTCCCTACTTCCCATATGCTGGGAAAGAGGCCAACTTGAACTTTTTTAATAAGGCCTGTTCAGCACTTGCTTTCATAATCAGCACTTAGAATATGCTACAGTTCAAGTCTACTAAATACCTAGGCAGTGAACCGTCTATACATCTTTTTAAATTCCATTTTCTACATTCTGTAATACTGGTCTAAGTCAGGGTTCTCAGCCTATGGGTCTCAACCCACTTTGGCAAACCTGTACCTCTAAAAATATTTACATTAGGATTCATAACTGTAGCAACGTTACAGTTATGAAGTAACAATGACAATAATTTTACAGTTAGGAGTCACCTCAACATGAGGAACTGTATTGAAGGGGTTACAGCATTGGGAACATTGAGAACCACTGGTCTAAGTGATATTATTGCTCTCAACTATAAAAAACCAGAAAAGTCTAACTACCTAAGGGTATTTGTATTTTAGGAGAATAAAACCAGAGCTCTTCCAAAGTTACAGACTACTGAAAGAAACTTTGTTTCAAGACAAATGAGTTCTTGTTAATTAAAACATATACACATACACACACACACTTTCTTCTCAATAGTACATAACAACCATTTTTATTGTAGTAGTGTGAGGGCAAAAGGCAACGCCTTATTGGAATCACTGAATCCAGCAATATTCAAGCAATAAATTTTATGGAACTTGGTCACACATCTCAGAGTCCCTTATGATAACATTCAAGTCAACCCGTCTGACTGAGTTAATAATTAGTTTAAATATATTACAAATCAGTGTTAGTGTTACACACAAATCATTCCTGGTATATGATGATTCAGCTAAATGTGACACAATTTGCTGATAAGATTTTGCAATTTCAATTAGTTTTCTACTCTATTTTTTTACTACCCTAATTAAAAGTATCAAAACCCTCACCTAATAGGAAGCCGGGCATGCTAGATCATACCTGTAATCCCAAGACTCAGGAGACTAAGTGAGAAAGACTGCCAGGGATTTGAAGTTAGCCTGGGGTACTGAGTGAATCCTAAATCAGCTTGGGGTAAAGAAGAAGAGATTCACAAAAACAAGCAAGCAAGCAATGCATCAGGATTCTTAAGGTCTACATATGCAAACTAGACATAAACTTGATGGAGTTCTCTCCTTCAAATCAGAAGGTTCTGGAAGACTCATGAAAGGTTCAATCAAAACTCAGGTGACTTCTACTATTTTGCTTCTCGTATGTTACAAAATAAATAAATGTCCAAAATACAAACGCTTAAATGTAATACCAAAATATAACAATGCTAAGGAGATCTCACCTAGCACCCTCACTCCCCATAAAATGAAGGGCCAGATGTTTTTAAAGAGGAGAAGCTAGAGAGCCATTCTGAGATGCATCGTATAGACTATTTCCTACTGAAATACATGAGATTAGAATTTTCAAATGCACACTGTATTCCAGTCCAGGTAGGACACAAAACCATCTCCATGCTCACTGGGAGATGACAAAAATATGCAACCTGGAGGCAACTGATGTTTGAGGCTGTTCCCAGGATCCTATATCCTGGATAAAACTGAAGTACTCTTAGAAAATTGATGTATGGATGGGGCCAGAACCAATAACAGGAAAGCATAAATATGTGCTACAAAATATCAACTCATGATCTTCTATTTGCAGATCTTTCCCATATCAACTACAAAAGACTGTAATTATGCAATAACCAGACTACCTCAGTACAACAAGTGACAGAGATGGAAATCAGCTAATGATTCATGTATTTCGATGGTAAGAAAAGGGACCAGAATGGACGAGTGGATGAAGAGAATGGGGTAGTGAGTAACACACCGCTGCTTAGCATGACTTGTAAATCATGCTCCTCTGCCCACTGAAGTAGTCCAAAGACCCCTGGTGAATGGCTGAGAGGACAGATGGATCAACTGTGAATACACTATGGTTTCCTATAACACATAATTATAATAAGCTTCCATTTACAAATTAGGCACAGGAAGAGATGTTGAAAATTAATAATAATAAAATAGAATACTTAACATACTTAAATAAGTTGATTTATTATGATAATCAATTAAAAATGTATTTATTATTATAAATAGATTTATTTTTTACTTTGGGAATCTTCCACTTAATATATTTAGACCAAGGCTGACCAAGGTATAACCCAAACCACAGAAAGCAAAACCACAGATGAGAGGCTGCTGAAAAAGCACACCAAGCACAGCTCAGAAGGTATCTCTGAAGGCACCCAGGTATTTGAAATGTATAGCCAGGACTGACAGCCCCTGGGACACTGGACTGAGAATCAAGGGGAAAAATACTAACCAAGAAGCCTTGGTTAGTCACCAGGGTTTGAATGACTGCAAGGGGGTAGACCAGGTGTGCTTTGGAGTAAACCTGATGGGAAACTGGGAAAAACAGAAATCCAGAGATAGAGTGCAAATCTTGCTTGCCATTTGTGGCTCACAACAAAGAAAAGCAAAAATGTTCTCTGGGTAAAAAGAGATATCCCAATGATGGTGGCTTTCACAAACTAAATCTCCAATGTTCTTCACACTAGACTGTGTGACAATGTTACCCCTTTACATTACATATCTATATTTAAACATTCTAAACAAGACCTACTGAGAACATCCAAAGGACCATCCTCTTCACTCAAAGAAAATCCCAGGACCCAGCAGCAACAGTGAGAACCTGACAGCCTATTAGATGCTCATCTCTTGAGCACATCTCAGATGGACTGAGTCAGAACCGGACATTTCAGCTCTGCTAAAAGGGAAGAAACAGCACTTACAGGATGGTGTGCACTATACCTCCCACCTCAACTGATTCACCCCTGAATGTTATCTTCTACCACACCCGTGTTCATTCAAGATCACTGGACTTCTCCAAAGTCATCTAAGACAACTCTCTGGCCCATGACCTTCATTTCAGGTATGCATAAGACATTTATCTTCCCCTTGCCTTGTTTAGATCTTTGCTTTACTCATCTTTTCTGGTGGTTTGGATGAAAATGGTTCTGCAGGCTCACAGAAAGTGGTATTATTTTATATTAGGACTTGTGGCCTTGTTGGAGTGGGTGTGGCCTTATTAGTGGAAGTGTATCACCAGGGGTGGCCTTTGAGGTTTCAAATGCCCAAGCCAGACTTCATTCTCTCTTCCTACTGCCTGCCAATCTGGATGTAAAAATCCTGCCTTGCTTGTGTGCCACCATGCTTCCCACCATGATAATAACAGAGTAAACCTCTGAAAGAGTAAGGCATTCTTTCCTTTATAAGAGTTGCCATAGTCACAGTGTCTCTTTGCAGCAATAAAAACCTAACTAAGACACCTTCTTTATGAAAATTTCCTTAATCGACCATTTGCCACTGGATAGTTTTTACAAATATATTTCTCTTTGCTTGCCTTTACTTTCTCCTTTCCCTGGTTAGTTTGCTTCTTTTCTTCTTTGATCCCTCCACCTCTCCCTCCCTTCTTTCCCTCCTTTTATTCCAAAGTCTCATGTAGCCCAGGCTAGCTTTAAACTCGTGATCCTCTTAACTCCACTTCTCAAGAGCCTTAACTACAGACTGTACCACCATCCCAGCTTCCTTTCCCTATTCTTCTCTCCTTCGTACGTAGCATCATCTGACACACTTTTGTTTCCTATCTAATTAACGATAGAAGCCTCCTTTATACATTAAAAAATGTGGATACAACTAGTGGTATCTCCGTTTCCCAAGAGATGAAACTTATATCTTAATTTCTTGAAGCTTAGAGTAGTAGTATGATTTGTTTTGACCTGTGAGATGTTTGCAAACAAAACACAAACAGAAATTTGAAAAAGGATTCCCACACTAGGGTAGCAATCCCTAGACAAATGAGAAAAGCCTGACCCAGTAAATGCTAAAGAATCTACCAACTAACTCACAGCCCCAAAAGAAATAGGGATTGTGATTTTAAGCCAAGGTACTGTGAGCAATTTATTCTGAAGCAAGAAGATAAACTGTACCTATGAGTTTAAAAGCTCCCAAGTGCTGTGCTGATGTACTCTGCTTGGGATGTCCTGCAGCACAGTGTGGATATTCTAAAACATTTTCAAGGACAGAATGATAGCAAAGGGAAAAACTCAAAGTGAAACCAGTGTACTCTGGCAAGAGATGACCTCCACAATCTAGGGGTTAGAGTGGCCAAAAAAACCTTTCAGGGTTCAAATACTGCCTTTAATTTTTTCAGCTTTTGCTTGAACAAAGTCAAATTTTGTCTGCCTTAATGAAAGAGTATGAGGCACACGTATCCACATGAATTATGTCAACTTAAACAAAACCAAACAAAACAGTTAAGCCTCGCAGTATTTAGCTTGCCTAAGACAGCAAGCCACATGACCTCTGGAGTATTTCACATTATGAAGCAATTTTGGGCCCCTCCTCCATTTTAAGTTATTGCAGTTTTTAGCAGATTGGGAGTCAGCAAACCAAATCCCTGCACTTTGCTTCAGCTCTGTCTTGCCAAAGAAGAAAAATCTGCTGCTTTGGACTCCATTCAACAGTTGGAGACTCAGGCCATCGCATTTTACATTTCAGATGTTCCCTACTGTGTCTACATCACATAAATCAGGGAATGGAAGTTCGCACATGCTGTGGAGCCAGTTCTCCAAACAGGAGAGCATAGCACCCCCTGGAACCAGAAACTGAAGTGGATTCTGGAGCCCAAGGTATCACATCCCTGACAGCACCAGAAGGTCTCCTGGGAGTCACACGTAGAAGCTGTGGGCAAATAGCAAGACTGTCCTACCCTCTATTCAACAATCTTTCTGCTGAGCTGAAGTGTCATTATATTACAGAGTGCCCTTGAATTCCAGGCTCTAATAATCCTCTGGCCTCAGCCTTCCAAGTAGACGGCACTACAAGAACATTTTTTAAATTAATAAAATGTTTATTTGATAGGGGGAAAAATGATAACCTGTAACACATTAAATGTTTGCCTTCCCAAAAGAGAAAAGAAGAGCCTTGAACTTTTAAACAGGTTTACTAGTCAATAATAGCTTCATTTGAACTCATGCTCTGAATCTCAATGTAGTAACATGGTGAAAAAGCAACATAGAACATCTGAGCTCCAGGGTCTCACTATCAATCTCCTCTTAACAAGGGAATCACGTGACCACATATGTGCAAAGGCCTGCCCCTACCCATCTGTCTCTTGATTTACTGGTTTGGGAGGCACATGGTTATTAATGTAGATCACTTAGGACTTTCTCTAAAACTGCAGGGTTCTTGCACTAATCCTTTTTGTCCTTCATGACATGTCTTAGCCTATACTGAGTACAAGACTAAGAAGGAAACTATTAAGATTTGACTTTTGTATTAATAGAAATACCAGGTTCCACTGTCACAAATGACTAAGGAACTAAGCAATTGAAACCCCAAGGCGTATCACGCTCGTGTCATATGTTCACTGTGCATTTGCCTCTCATGCGACCCCTGCGAAAACCCAAAGTAATGAAGCATGTACCACCTGGCGATCTGCCAGATGCTCAAGGCAGATGACCATCACCAGGAGTCACCCACTGACTGCTAATGAAGGGACAGGTGTCACTTCTGCTCAAGTTTCATTTGCCAACTGAAGTCACTTGTGCACATGTAACTCTAGAAATCAGTCATTGCTCACACCATGGGCAGCAATAGCTTTGGCTGTCTCCAAGACTTCCTGCCTTATCATCAATCCATTTCAGAATACATTTCTGAGGCCATTTTAACTGCTGAGCACCCTTGTAGGTATTATATGGCACTTAAACTTGGATCAGACAGAAACTTTGGCTTTTAAGGAATTACTGGCTAGACCAAATCTCAGGATGATGAGGCAGGAGGGTTAAAAGTTCAAGATCTTCCATGGCTACAGAGTGAGTTCAAGGCCATTCTGAGCTACTTAGTGAGAGCCTATCTCAAAAAATAAAAAAAAATTAAAAGAGCATCTGATATAGTTTAGTAATAGTATGCTTACCTAGATGAACAAGGTCCTGGGTTCATTACCCAGTACTACTGTACCCATAAACACACACACACACACATACAGAGAGAGAAAGAGAGAGGGAGGGGGGAGGGAGAAAGAGAGAGAGAGAGAGAAATACTAACGGAAAGAATAAATAGAAGCACAGAAAACAAGAAAAAAAGCTTGCCTGCATGATAAAAATGTCAAATGCCAATTAAAAGCATGTAAAGTTTAATAACAGTATAAGCAGGAAATTTTAGCCATAGATAATTTTATCCATGGAAGTGGCCCTTGCAAACAGGCAGGATCTAAGCCTGACGGTGTTCAGACACTGAAAATGGACATGGCAGTCCATGTGCAAAGAAGGAAAAAAACAGGGTGAATGACATTCTGAACACTAAATGAACAGGAGAGGAGGAGACTGTGGAGGTCAGGGTAAGGATTCCAAAAGTACAAACAAAGCGAAAGAGTCTGCGCTGAGATCTATCACATCAGAGAAAGAAATTGCTTACTCCTAAATCACACATCACATGGGAAAACTCAATTCTATCTCTCTTTCAAGAAACCCAGAAAGTCACTCATTTCTCCCCCTGTCTGCCTGAGCCAGAAGGCCTGCTCATTTAAGGCCTTGGATCTGACACCCCTGCGCAGGTCAAATGGGGAGTCACATCTCAGTTGAAAGACTGACGCCTGGCAATGTCACTCAACCAAGAGAATTTTTGTAATTACAGGGAGTTAACTCCCAATGAATGTTTGTTCTACTGTCCAGAGTTGGTTTCCTATCTCCCAGGATAATTCAGAAGTCACTCCTCATGGTCTAAACTACAGGGCTAATTTATGTCTGTTTGTTCTGGAGTCTGCAATCCAAGCCTCCCTCTTGTACAGATTTAACTTCAGAGTTTTAGGTCTTCAAAAGTACCAATCCTGCTTGGCCCTGCCTTCTGTCTATGGCTATCACATGTTCTCACTGCTCATCTCTCAGGGAGATTCAGGGACCTAAGAATATGATAGATCTGCTTATTTTTGCCATTCCACTGTTTCTGCACAAACAACGGTCTGCCTATGACCTAAGACTGTTTTCTTACAACCAGCTGGTTCTTTCCCAAGAAGTCTGTATGCTGGTTTGCACTGTCCCAGCAGACCCAAGGCTTCCACTGCCATTTTCAGGGCAATTATCACAGCTAGCAGGCTCTTAGGACTCACTGGGATTCATGGAGAAGCAAGCCTCATCCCAGGGTAAACTGAGAGTTGGCTCTCATGACTTGGATGCTGTCATGATAAGCACTTTGTCACACAAATAATGCTCCCATGAGTCAAAACTCAGAAAGAATGACCCTGCGTACAACACCAAGGTTGGAAACAGTACAAGATAAGTGTTTCACTATTTCCCAGGAAGGTTGAGTTTTCAAGTCCCATATCATTGATCTTTATCAAACGTATTATGCCCTGACCAGCCTTCCTCATGGGCTGAATTATAGACAGTTTTAGAAATTGTATGTAGATTTATTTTGCACAAATAGCATATGTTCGTAAATGTTTTAGGATTTGATCAATGTACTGACTGTTTCTGTGGAGTGAGACACCATGTGGCAATCTACAGATTCATAATTGGGTCCTCCATGAGAGAGAAACTAAGGAATTAAAACTCAACTGTACTAAATCCCCAAAGAGAAGCACAACATGAATGAATTAGTTGAAAAGCTCATAGTAATGTTGCCTATATATTATTTTTAGCTATACTTCCAGGATAGATAAAGAAGTGATTTTGAGATGATATATAGAATTTCTGGGAGCAAAAGTCAGGTGAGCATTCCGAGTATAAAGATAATTGAGGAAGCAGGAAAGAGTGAAGTACATCTAGGGTGATATGGGATATCTTTCTGTACACTGTGAGTTATCACTGGATAATGAAGGAATTGTTTTGGCTTATGGTGAGCCAGCTTATAGTCAGGCTGGAAATGCAAGCATAAAGGGGAAGGAGAGCAAAGTCAAGAGAGATGTGAACCAGCTGCCCAAGAAGCAAGATGTAATAGAGTACAGCTAAGCCATGAGCCACATGGCAAGACAGATGAATAGAAATGGATTGAGTTAAGATGCGAGAGCTAGCTAGCAATAAGCCCGCGCCATAGGCTAAACTGTGTGTAATTAATATAAGCTTTTGTGTGATTATTTGGGACTAAGTGGCAGTGGGGCTGCAGGTCCAAACCTTGGGGCTAGGATGAAACAGACAGGTCAGAAACATATTACTACACTAGAGAACAATGCTCAGTCTGGCTTTTTTTACGCTGATGAGTAGGAAGGGCAAACAGCACAAGGGTTTCAAGATAAGTGGGAAGAAACTATTAAAAGCCAGATAACACAGCTATTGGTGACTTCAGAACAAAGAAGTATTAACAGCCATCTCCAGTTCCACCACAGCTTACTCATTAGGTTTGGTCCACTTACACCTGCTGGCTGCCTCCTTGTGGTTATTCCATGGCCAGTCTCCTCAGCATGGACCTCCTCACTGCAGGCAGCCTTGCTGATAGCTCCTGTCAAACATTCAGGTACTTAATTCACTGTTTCCTCCTGAATAACCTCTCTGGCCAGCTGTCCCAAAGATGCTCACTTCTTAAATCTACCAATGCATCTTGCTTTCTAACAGGTTATTTTACTTACATCACTGTGGCTTATAGTTTACCTCCTCCCAATCTAATATAAAGTTAACCTGAACAGGGTTATGCCTGCTATACTGGCTGACAGATAGGTACTGATTAATTGTCCTTACAAACTTATGGATAGATGCCATCTATCAAATAATTAACTCATACAAGTATACTATCCTTGTTGGGTTTGCTGTTGTTGTATTAGTCAATTAAGACATATCTTAGAAGAAAAAAATCTTAATTGAGAAAATGCTTTCATCAATTTGGCCTGCAGGCAAATCCACAGGGCATGTTCTTGGTTAAGGATTGATGTAGAAGTGTCCTGCCCAAGGTGGGCAGTGTGGCCCTTCAGCACGTGGTTCTGAGCTGTAAAGGAAAGTAGGCTGAGCAAGCCATAAGAAGCAAGTCAGTAAAGAGTGTTCCTCTATGGCTTCTACCTCAGTTCCTGCCTTCAGATTCCTGCTGTGACCTGAGAGTCCCAGAGTTGCTTTGGACTACTGGGTTTCATTGTGGCAACAGATACCCTAACTAAGACATACTATCCAGTGGCTTTTATCCAGAGATATTGAATAAGAAAATACCACTATATTTAAAGTCCAATGACTGTAAATCCTATCACTTGGGAGGTAGAGTCTGGAGAATCAAGAGTTCAGGATCATCCTTTTGTACACAGTGTTTGAGGTCAGTCTGGGATATGTGACCCTCTCTCAGAAAACAGAAAGAGGACACAGCAATCAGTCAATCAGGAGACAGTTTGATTAGCATTCCTCATCAACTCTTCCCCTTCTGCTTGAACAGACTTGTAAATGTGAATTTTGCATAAACAGAAGAGTATGATTGTCTCCTTCAGCAAATCCTACGTAGTCTACAATTCTTTTTTTAGAAAGCATTGAAATTTATGGTTGATGTCACTCCCATGCCCAACAAGCACACACTCGAGAACACACACACACACACACACACACACACAGAGGCATACATGTGTAAGACAGAGTTTAGTGTAGCTAGAATTGTTCCATACCAGTGACTAGGAATAAATACAGAAACGGGCTGAGTAGTTTAGATTAAGAAGACACCAAAACAAAGGGTTACCAGCAA
Source organism: Sigmodon hispidus (assembly GCA_004025045.1). Taxonomy (NCBI): domain Eukaryota; kingdom Metazoa; phylum Chordata; class Mammalia; order Rodentia; family Cricetidae; genus Sigmodon; species Sigmodon hispidus. Next base: position 33,154 of record PVIH01009713.1, on the reverse strand, counting down.
AGCCTGGGAAAACGGCCATGAAGCTCTATCAAATAATCCAACCTATTTCAGTTCTTCTCAAGAAAGCATAACTTTTTTCTCCTCTTCCACCTTTCTTTCAGACACTGGCTAATACGAAACATGTTTTCTCTACCCTTCAGTCTCTCTTAACTTTCTCTGATGCCCCCCTTCCACTACATAGGTGCTTGCTGCCTGCCACATAGCTGCTTGCTGATCCCCACTGCTGACCATGCCAGCTTAACTCAAAAACTCTGAATGGCTTCCTCTCCCCTTCCTCTGCAGATTCCACTCCCAATCCCCCTCAACACACACTTACAGCCGCCAAGGTTTACAGCCTGCCCACCCTGCTGCTTTCTCCCTAACTCCTATAAAATTTGCTCTTGAGCTTCCCCCGAGTCCAGTTATAAATTCTTTTATTAACAAGACTAAACCCAAAGAGGGGGCCTTAATTTCCTCAGTAATGTATGGTGCCCAAAGAAGGGCCCCCTTAAACCTTCCAGTAACAACAGCATACACAACCAGTACCCTTCTAATTTAGGAGTTGTAGATATTTGCTTACAATGTTAAAGGCTGTGGGATTGCCTCCCTTTCCCTGCATTCTAACTAGTGTGCATTACCAACCTTTATTTGGTTGAGAAACAAGACACAGCCTAGGAATATCAATATGGAGAGATATATTTTTACACCTGAACCAGTGTCTCACTATAGAAAAATATCAAATCTTTTATGTGTGAATATTATTACAAAAAAATCAGTCCCACCATTAAGCTTTTCCTTAGAGAACTTTGAAACTGATGTTTACCACCACCCTCAACCTTAACACACACACACACACACCAAAAGGAGGGAGTGTGTGTGTGTGTGTGTGTGTGTGTGTGTGTGTGTGTGTATGTATGTATATATGAGAGAGACAGAGAGAGAGAGAGACTAGAACACTGGAAAAACCATCAAGGAAAGACTTGCTTTTAATAAATCTGAGTTTCAATGCCAGCAGGGTATCCAAAATATAATTTTCACAATAGAGAATGAACCACTCAGATAATTCTCAGAAAATTACACTAGGAACTTAATGCTTCCTTTGTTCACGTCTCCCCAGGAAAAGTCATAATGTCAAAAGAAAAAAAATTCAACTTAAAGTATTATTTTTTCTTTTAAAATCTCTGTGTACACTGTTTCTTCTATATTGAGTGCTCAATGCAATCCTCAGTTTTTAAGTCAAATAAAAAATAATAATAAGGCCACACTGGGAATTGGAAGCAATCACCTGTGTGTCTGTCTTTATCCCTTGTTGGTACAGGACTTTGCAGTACAAATAATGTCACATGGTGGTGCAAAGCAGAGATAAAGCCTATAGTTATCCAGAATTGAAATAGGAGGCAAACCTCACGTTCACCAGCCCAGTGGGTACACCAGCACAAATCACCTCAATCTTTATCCTACCCACACTGATAACTCGGTCCAGCAGTTCAACCCCAATGTATTGACCCCTTCCAACCACCAGCTCTCAGCTGTTCTCTATCTACCCATCTGTACCCCACCTTGGACCTTATCATCAAACAGAACTGCTATAGGTAGGTAGCATCTTAAAAGCCCTCTGGGGTAGGACATAGTGGCTCATGTCTATAATCCCATCACAGAAGCAGAAGGATTACTCCAAGCTCCAGGCCATCCAGGATAGATAGAGACCCTGTTTCAAATAGACAACAACAAAATCCCCCTGGAATGGCTCTAATCATTAGCTTATTGAACTAGCCATCCATTTATTTTCTAATTTACAGCCTTACACCTACCCTATTCCTTTGTCCCTATCAGTTACCCCTCCATCGTTCAATCATTTCCAAACAGTATTCCTGGGTACAGAAACTACTGCCCCCTAGTTCATTCCCTCTCTCCTGGTAAATTCTACCTCTCTGATAGGAGAAACAAAATGATGCAAAACCAATCAATGGTTCATTTCTTTTACTCGTCTGTTTAATCAATACCTACTGGACAATAAGTACAAGCAGCAAGACACCATGTTCTTATTTGGAAATTCATTTTATAGTGGTCTAACTTTTTTATGAATTTCCTAAATATATTTCAAACACTGGAGCATCCTGACATCATTTCCACAGAGTCCCCACTACTCTGTAGGTGCTCCTTGCCTGTTCAGATGCCTGTTTACTTCCTTTCTATCCGAACATGAGAACCTCTGAATCTCCACTGACCTTGAATTCCTGTGGAAATTCAGAGGCACAAATATCTCTCTCTCTCTCTCTCTCTCTCTCTCTCTCTCTCTCTCTCTCTCTCTCTCTCTCTCTCTCTCTCTCTAGTATATCCCTCTTTGTGCCTCCAATCTAACACATCCACTATGCTTTGTGTTGTTCTGGCTGCGGGGGATATAAAAGTAATGTAAATGAAGTACCAACTGTATTCAAGAAGCTCACTGGCTAGTGGAAAGATAAAGGTGTGCACGTGCATGCACGCGCGCACACACACACACACACACAGGCACAGGAACACACACACACACATGCACACATGGACAGGAGCACACACACACAGGCACACATGCACACATGGACAGGAGCACACACACAAATGCACACATGCACAGGAGCACACACACACACATGCACAGAAGCACACACACACACATGCACACATGGACAGGAGCACACACACAAATGCACACATGCACAGGAGCACACACACACACACAGGCACACATGCACAGGGGCACACACATGCACACATGCATACATGGACAGGAGCACAATGCACTCATACACATGCACAGGAGCACACACACACACACACACAAGGGGTAGTAATCTTTTATTTTCTAATCATAACATGTTTGAGAGTTAAACTACCCATGAAAAGAAATTGGTGTTGTAAAATGAGTTAATGGATGTTAAAACAGCTATTTTTTAAAAAACTAACTAACATTTACTATTTATTAATAATGTAGCATGTGTTGGGTGGTATTTTAACCCTCACAGCAATCCTGTGAGGAGAAAAAATGTTACTATCTTCTTTTACACATGAGGAAGCTGAGGCATAGAAAGCTTAAGGTGACTGCCCAGACTTTTCTAGCTTAGAAGTAACGGCATTAGTGTTCAAAAATCTCTGGTCCTGGATCTATGTCCTAACTACAGTATCTTGATGAGAAACAGATGGAGGAGGAGGATGGGCATAGAGAAAAGTCAGTATTGCTTTTCATGGCCTCACAACCCAACTCTGCCATGCTGTACAATAGAGCACCTGCTAAGAACCCTGCGGACCCCATTTTACTCACTCTCACCCTGCTGGATTCTTCTAATAGCACAACTCACTGCTGCAGATCTGCGTGGACATACCCTTTAGACCGTACCTTTCTGCTCTGCTTACCCCACCATCCACAGGCTTTTCCTTTGCTTCCATCTTTTTCCCATGGTCTCCCTTCTCTAGATGCATGTTGTCCCTTGACAAGTCATTGCTACAGTGCACTTGTTACAAACTTCCCCAGTTCAGGTGGAGGTGTAAAGTCTACCTGCAGGATTCTTTACTTCTTTCCTGGATTAAATAGTCTCCCACTCACAGGAAATTCATTGCATCTGCCCTTCTATTTACTGCAGATGATCTCAATTGTAGGCTGAATCTGAAGAGATGAAAGCCAGCTATTCAGGAACAGAGGAGAATAGCAGGTTCCTTGGATGAGATGGAAGAGAAAATGATATGCATAAGTCAAAAAGAGCAGCATTACATAGGATGAAACATTTAGTGATTTGATGCACAAGAGCAATACCAAAAAAATAATGTTTTATTGAAAACTGGCAGTTAAAAGACTAGATTTTAGGTACTTATTAAAAATAAATAGGCTGAAGAGATGATGCTGAGGGGAACATTATGCATGGCTCTTGCAGATCACCCAATTTCAGTTCCCAGAACTGGCATGGGCAGCTGTCAATCACCTATAACTTCAGGTTCAGATGAACTTGATGCCTCCTCATTCTGTAGGCACCTGGATTCACAAGCAAACACCCCCATACAGGTACACAGAAACACAAGAATTCTAAAAATAATTTTAATAGGGGCTGGAGAGATGGCTCAGTGGTTAAGATCACTGACTGTTCCTCCAGAGGACCTGAGTTTATTTCCCAGCATCCACATGGCAGCTAACAACTGTCTGTAATTCCAAAATCTGACACCCTTACACAGTTATACAGGCAGGCAAAACACCAATTCACATAAAATAAAAAAATAAATACTTAAAAGGATTTAATTTAAAAAAATAATAATTTTAATAAACAAATTAAATGGCTCTAAAGAAATGTGAAGAATGGCAGATTTAGTTGCTTCTCTTTACTAGCAATTATGTGTGTATATATTTATATATGTAGAGAGACACACACACATACTCACATGCGAAAATATGCTATGCACCTTAAGACATAAGCTAAACAAAATTCTTTAAAACTAAGGCTTAAACTATATTTCTTTCCTTAAAAATGCTCCATATTCTCCTGATCTCGAGACTGTAATCGAAGCTGTTCTGACAATACTCGCTCCAAACACATTTCCACTTAGTTACCAAACCTACTGAATATACTTCCATAGGAACTTCCAAACCTTTCCAATTTCATTATTAATAATAACCTCTATTATTCTCTCCTTCCTCCAGTTCATAATGAATACTCCCCAGGCATTACTGAACCATACTAACTGGGCAGGTCTCCAATGCTCCGCCAAATGATAGTTGTAAGTAAAAACTCCCTAGTTCCAGAAAATATCTCACAATCTCACAACCTGGGGACAGTTACGTGTTTGCCTAAGCAACAGGCTGGGTTTCATTCACTCAGAACTTCAGTATAACAAATTCTCGCTGGTCATGTTGGAATTAGCCTAGGAATCCATGGCCTTATATAATTATATCAGTAGTGGGGTCATTCCCTGCCCCGCATCTGTTTTCTCTTATTCTAGTAATAGAATTTCAGTTTCCTTTAGGGAACTGTCCCTCCCCAAATGTTGGACTGCCTAGCAGAGATCAACATTTCCCTCACTTCAAAGCTAGACATGTGGCCCAAGATGACCCATCCATGAACCATTATCCTCTTGGACAAATTACTGGCCCAAGTGTGGGAGACATAACGCCATTCAATGATCAGAACATACAATATTCCTTTTGGGGATTTAATGCCACTGCTGGATAAAAGAATTACTAAGAGTCACATGAGTTTTGATGTTTTTCATAAAACATTTGCCTAGGAATGAAGCTCATACAGGAAAATGAAGAAATCACAGACCATCATCTCTGGCTTTTCAGCTGCACAAGCCTACAATCATTCTTTTCAAAACAAAATAACTTGGCGGTAGATGTTTGGAATTCACAATTCTTCACATGAGGAAGGTACACCAATGCCTAAGAATTGACAAGGAGGCCCATGTGCTGGACTGCCTTAGATATATCTCTGTTTGGATTGGGAATGTTCCTAGGATCAAACTCATTAAGATTTCTGCAATAAAACAAAATAATGCTGTAGTTAATAAAGTAAGTTTAAGTCAGAATAGACTTTGTTATGAAAAATGTATAGACCACATAAATTTTGTAAAAAAAAAAAAAAATTCATCTGCTGTTTTCAGAACTGTAAACCAAGGCAAGTAGATCTGACTCAATTAATAAGTTTTCTTTGTGTCTTTAGCAGTTTGCCAGTTCATGTAGTTAAGGGATGGTGGTTGGGTTCTGGACACCTGTAACCGAAATGGTTCCCTCTACATTGCTTATAGGCCTCTCATGTTTCAAGTTTTACTTATCCACAATTCTTTCATATGTACTCATAGTGGGGATAAATTTAAAAGATTTTATTTTGATTATTGAAATAAAAAGTTGTGCAGGCCCTATGCTGTACGCAATTGGTAAAATCAGGCCTGTCAAACCAGAAGACTAGAAGGCTTAGTTGGCTGATCGGTGGCCTCAAGCTCAAAACTGCTCATGGTTCTTAGGCAAAAGTTTGGGTAGCTCTCAGCTTCCTCTTAGGCAAAATCAGGTATAATACTATCTCCCCTCTGCCTTTGGGTCTCATTATATCCTGAAGGGAAACTGCAGGAATTTGGAAAAATCACAACTGTTCCACTCCACAAGACCCCAGTAACCACAAGGTTCATTCATTTTCCTTTGATCAGCTCTTGTCTTTCTCTGGGGTCCTTACAGAACATAAACGCTCTTGGTGAACTATTTTAGCCAAATATTCATCTTCATTATCAGTGCTCCTGACTTTAACAGCAATCCCCCTTAATGGGCTGAACAGTGGTGCCTAATTTGTAAGCAAGAAACAGAGGGCCAGTCAGTGAACAAAAGGAAAGATCACACACAAACTCACACATACACACACACACACATATACACACACACACATACACGCATACACACATACACACACACACACGCATACACACACACACATACACACATACACACACACACACACACGCATACACACACATACACACACACATACACTCCTACGCTTGCTTTCTCTCTGCTCTCATTTTTCTCCCAGGATTCATTCAATCAACGTGTTTATTGATATTAATTGCTCTCTTTGGTGCTCTCAGATGTCGAGCTGTGCTCTGTAGAAACTAATGAGAACACTCCACAAATAATTTTACCCTTAACTGAGCAATGTTTACTTTTAGAAAACCCAAAATGGACAGATACATAAACATCTGTGCATATATGTATCTTCAAGCATGCATGAATGTCTATGGGCATTTTTATCACATGGGAAGTCAAAGCCAGCTTGTCATCTAACCAGTCTGAATGCGCTGAATAATGTGGTCACACTGCAAAACAATACCTGGAGACATGTCAGCCTTGGGAAGAATCCAGGCCCTACTTCACAGAATTTGAACGAATAACACAAATACCCCTCCCATCCCAAGGGGTGTTTCTGGGTCAGGACTCCCTTTCTCTGAACATTTTCCCAGCATACTATCCTGGTTCTCTGGCTGACCTTTAAAGTTAAAACCTCTGGAAAGAAGCCCATGAAAGATTGTGATAAGGCAAAGTCAACTGCTTTGGGGCTCAAAAAAATGCTTTTCAAAAGTTAAACAGAACCCCAAAGGCCTCATATAAGCCATTCTTTGTCTATGAGGTTAATACAACAGACCCCCACACACACTCCATCATCATCAGGCCATGGCCTTTGATGTCTTTTTCCAGTCAAGGTTTCCTTGTTCTGGTTCAATCTCATCATGAGAAATATGCACAGCTAGCCAAAGCAGGGCTGAGGCTTTTGGGTGTAAAGAACTATTCTGTGCAAGGCCAGATGTATCACATAGAGATCAAATGGGATTTGCCATTCATTTACTCTCCTGTTTACAAAATGCCTACAGATTTACTACGAGGCCTCAGCCCACTTGCATGCAACTTGTCAGACTAGCCACATCCTCTATTTCTATGCTACCCATGGACACCCAAAACTCAGTCTTCAACAATTGCACTTAAGGATCCTATTATTCACATGTCAAAATTAATCAGGATATCAGGCAGCAGCATCTTTGAACAAGGTTCTTCCCACTCAAGATCTTTTCCTACTTACCTTGAGTTTAGTGTTACAAATAACATTCAGTTTTAACATTTAAATTCAAATATGATTTAACATAAAATGCTATGGTAAAATGCTTTATAATGTAATTATTCTTCAGGTATTTTCTCATGTAGCCCAGCCTGGCCTCAAATTCACTACATAGCTGTGGATGATGGTGACCTCCCAATCCATACACTACTCTGCCCAGTTTATGTGCTGCTAGGGACTGAACTCAGCTTTTTTTGACAATATGACCAACCTCATCCTTTACGTGCAGTCCTTCCCCTCCTTACATGTCAAGCTTCGCCTGTAGTTCAAGTGTTACAGCAAAGTAACAGTAAAGTGCGGGAAGATGGTGCCATCCAGAGCGATCAGCTCTCATTGCTTAAGCTCAACCTAAGGCTGTTTTTAAACTGTCTTAAACAATTAGTTGAAACAGAAAAATAATTCTCCCTAGGTACAAAACTCACCTAACTTAGCCATTAAAAAAAAAATCTCTTCCCTGACATCTAGATTTTGTATCTTCCATTAAAAAAGATGTCTTTCTTTTACTAGATCTAAATAACACACTTAGGTCTCACTCATTTCAACCTTTCTCCTCTGATTCAAATTCATTCAACACACCTTTTACCACAGGCTTATATGCTGAGCTGCACATAGCTAACCCACACTATTACCTCAAGGTTCATCATTTTATAGACAAAGGCACAAGGGTGCCATTAAGTGCAGTGGCTTTCTCACTTGTATAGCCTTACTAGTGGCCTCTACAGTCTCCATACCCATATGCTGTCTGAGGGAGTCCCATGTAAAGTCAATCCTGGGACAGCTTCCATTTAGCTTTATTTTTGTGGAGACTTGCTCAAAATGTGGCATGCCAGTGTGACACGCCAGCGGTGCAGAAGACTACTATTGAAATCAATGACTATAGGCAACTAATAGAAAGATAAATACAGCAACCACACATTACAAACCATCTGTTCGCAAGAGAACTTCTCCTTGGATTCAAATAACCAGAAATGAATGACTCTCTATGCAGATCTATTCTAACAACAATTAATAAAGTGTATCTAACCTTATTCCTTTATAGTTCAATCCCTTAACCAGTAGACGGTTGACTCAAAGACTCAGAGGATACAATTAGCAACAGAGGACAAAGGTTTCTTCTTCTTCCCCAAGCAGGCCAACAGCCATGCACATCTCTTACCCTTGGGCATCCCAATAGGGCTGGTAGTTCTAGACACTCCAGGGGCTCCTGGTCAGACTCAGCTTGCCAACTCCAGGCATCCCACAGCTGCCATAGCAAGTAGCACTTGATATACGCTGACATAACTACTAGCAATGATTATGGCTAGGCGTCACTTCAGAATTTTAAACACAAACCATTCATAAAATGGAAGCATTTTATGAAAAGCTAAAAAAGTATAATGCTATCTCTGTAACCAGAGGCAAGACAACACTCATTACTGCTCCCTTCTGCAGGTCCTTTTTGCATGCTTTATTGCTTCTCCTGTTACTCTGAACATCGTATCTTCCCTAAAGAGAAAAGAGGCCCACCTTGGCTTTTCTGCAGAAATCTCCAGGCCAGAAATCTTACCTTTTAATGCTAACATGCTACACAAAACACCACATTGATATTCTAAGTATACAGTCAACACTGTAGGTTTGCTGTGATAAAAATTCACTCTGCATTACTCACCTAGAATATCATACTGAATATATATATTTATATTGAATATATGCTATCAGAATCTTAAATGACTTCAGAAATAACAAAACAGTTCTTGGTCCAATTTGTGACATATGAGATGATAACATCCCAGACCCCCAGCACAAAACATGAAAACATTCCAGAGACACTGGCAAATTATTTACTGCCCTAAACTGAACCACAGCTGGTTTATTGCTAAAAGGAAAGAATAACAAAAGGATGTCTAAAGTGTTAAAAGGTCAGTGCAGTAAAAGATGAATACAAAATGTGCTCTGCCTTTACAGTGTCATGATCTTGTAGGCAGGAGCTCAATTTACCCTGCCTAAACTAAAAGCTTATGTTCCTTTGATTTGCAGGAGAATGTTTTATACTGTACAATAGCAGATCTTTTTACACTAGTTATTCCATCAATAAGAGGTACTCTCTTACTCCTGGGAGAGCTGTATTTCCACAAGGGGGTTGTAAAAACTACAGTAAATTGTATTTCATGTTAGGTATATACAAACTTTCTTAGTACTACTTTGACATGGAAAGCTGTAGTTTATCACTGTAAAGACATTTGTAAAAAGTCAAGAAAGGTTATAGAACACTGACATGTTCACTTGTTCAAAGTGGATGACATAACTCCCCTCTCACTAGCAGCCATTGGACTCTGCAATCTAAGCCCTATTCTGAATCCAAGAAGACAGAAGTGTCTCTCTAGCCTTGCAAGTTAAGAAGCCGTCTAGTATCAACAAGTCCAGGTCCTTCCAAACTAATTATCAGTGAGCAGTGACTGGATATTTGCTGCCAGCCTAATGAGCTATCCAACTAGAATTCAGGGAAATGGACACTTAACTCTTTCCTTCTGCACACTAGATAGAAGCATTCTCTACAGGGCAATGTCCACAGAGGAGCCATTCTAGACCAGTCTTAGGTCCTCATCATGGCTCTACAGTTGGAGTCAGTCTCCTGTCCTAGTGTCCTGATCTGCTGTATGCCAATTGCACATCATGGTTATTTTGAAATTAAGAAAGAAGTATGGTTTTGAGAACTTAGCCTCCCAAATGTGGTTGCCATAGAAGATGCTCAATGTTGGCAGAACTGAAAGATTAGAGATGTGTTCTCTGTGTCTGTTGGCCTTTCCGTTGGCACTACTGAGGTATATTCGGTATATAACTTAATGGACCTTAATGGACTCTGTGTTTCTTTCATGGAGGAGGTCACTAGAACTCCAAGAGGCAATTTTTCTGCAGGTGACAGGCATTTAGACAATCAAATCTGGCTGGGTGCTCTAACTTCTTCAGAGAACTAAGGGAAGAGGTGGGGACCTAAACCATGTCCCTGGCCCTGGTCTCAACCCTCCACCAGATTGGCTTCTCTAGAATACATCCTCCCACTGGAAGGGTAAAGAGCAAGACTTCCCCTCCTGTCTGTCCTTTGAACCCTCACAGCTGCTCCCCAACTTATTTCTAGAGGCAGGCAAAGGACCTCTTTACCCTAGTGGCCAGAGCAGGGTGGGGGCTGCCCTGCCACCCTAGGCATGGAGTTCAAAGGAAATGGTCTCAGAAACCATGTGTGGCTTCTTGCTTCAGCAGCACCAAAGGTCACTTCTGTCTTGTGGCCTTGAAGCACCCTGTGAACACTCCAAGTCACCCCTGTGGCCCTCAGGTAGGAATCTTAGCTTTACAAGCAACCTTAGTTATCAGAACCACCACGGGACTGCCTCCTTGGATCAGTCTGAAAGAAGTTGTGAGGTCCTTCGGAGGGGCACTTACAGAGCCCTCTCCGGTTCCGTTTCTGGTAGGGACATGGGAAAGAGGACAAAATCCAGGGCATTTAGGCCAGACTACAAATCAGTAGTGCTGCCCAGGGTCCCATTTAAAAAAAAAAAAAAAAAAAAAAAAAAAAAAAAAAAAAAAAAAAAATGTATTGGCATTTCTCTCAGCATGCCAAATCTAAGGAAAACCTACCACAGTCACCCCATCAAAACATTCCTGCCACAAGCTGCAACAGGGTACCTCACGTTCCACCTCAATAGAAGATTCCCAAGTTCCAGAGAGGAATCTGGCCAGTGGCTTTCAGTGTCTCCCGGGTTCCTCCCCACCCAGCCCTGGGGCCCACATTTGGCTCCCTGCCAGGCAAACCAGCAGCCAGGACCCCTCTAAATCCGTGTTTCCCTCCTGGTGTTCCGCCCCCTTCCTCTCTCCTCCCACCCCAGCTCCAGTTGAGGCGCCCCAGGCTCCCTAGAGCCCAGCAGTTCTGTGGCCCAAGAGGTTAATCCAGGCTTTTCCCTCCCAGTTGGGTCCAACCATTCTCGCTCCTTGGCCTCCCAAAGGTCTCTCTACCTTCCCCGCCACGATTACTTGCACGGGTATTTTCTCTAGCTAGTAGCGTTCTTGGACTGTCCAAAGGTCCAAGGAGAGTCTGAGCCAGTGCAGGGGCCCTCCAGATTTTCCAAAGACCCTACCTGCCCCGCACTGCTCGTAAAAATAAATTAAACAAGGATCTGAGCAACTTCGGTATGAGTGTGTGACTGCGCAAGGAACGCGCCGGCGAGAGCATCGCCCTAGATAGAGTTCGGGCCACAGCTGCAGAAGTACATCTGGAAAAGGGGGAGGGGTCCAAGCAGAGGGGACCAGAAGCCCCCAAAAGCTAGTTTCTAGGTTTGGTGCCTGGGACGTCTGGGGTTGGTTACCTGTCCTATGTTGATGAATCCGTACTTGCTGGCTATGCGGTCGGCCTCCGCGAAGCCGCCGGCGATCTTCACTGCCCAGTGGTTGGTGTAGACGCGCGTCCGGCACACTGGGAGCAGGCAGCCTGCTAGCAGCGCCAGCAAGCACAGCAGGTCCCGCCGTCCGGGGCGGCAGCAGTGGTTCCCCCAACCCCAGCCCATGGTCCCAGCGATTCGCCGCCTTCGCTCTCCCGGTCACTGGCTCGCGCGCTAAGCGGCGCGCACAACTAACTTCTCCGGCCTGGGCCGGCGGGGCGCGCAGCCGGGAGCAGCGGTCTGCAGGAGGCTGAGAGCCCGGGAGCGGAGCAGAGAGGAGTGGCGAGCCCCTAGCAAGCTCCTAGATCATCCCTGGGACAGCCGGGACCCGGGCTACAGACTCTGGGCGGGCGGGGCGGGCGGCGGCGAGCACTCCCCGGCTGGCACAGGAGGCGGTGGAGTGGGACTGGCGCCTCCGCCACGGGCTCTCCGGGCTCCGCTCCTACACTCTTTGCTGTCTCTCGCTCGTCTCGGGGTCCCGGAGCGCGGCGGAGACGACCGGCCCGAGCTCAGACAACGATCGGGCGCTCCCTCTACTCCCTTGCTTGTCCGCTCGCTGCGCTCCCTCCGGCTCTGAGCAGCGCGCGGGGACTGTGAGTGGCGACGGCAGAGGCGCCCGCTCCGCATAAATGACTCCCCCACTCCCGAGCACCCCTCCTTTCCCACATCTCCCTCCTCCACTCCTCCGCCCTCACGAGCCCGGCTCAGCCAGGCGCCAGCCAGGTCCTAGCGCCTCCGGGTTCTCCTCGCTGCAACCTCCGGGGTCGCGGGCAGCCAAGACTAGTTTTCCCAAAGGGCTATGAGGAGCATCTTTGGGTCTTGTTTTTGCCAGGATGGATTTGAATTAATTTGTCACTATTCTGGAAAGTCTAAGATTTACACGATGATGAGAGGGAAGCATGGCAAAGATTCATTCATCCCTGCTCTAAACATCCTGGACTAAGCATTTTAAGGTCATTGGTGTGTCAATTGCCTAGTAATAACTCGAGATTTTCACTGGGCTAATTCTTTATGCTTTTTAGCAACTGTTTATTTTGCACATTCTGCTCCCGGGAGAAGCTGCCACACAGGACAGTTAAGTCTCATCCACTCTTACAAAAGCTAAAACTAAGTCTGTAGCCTGCTGACTTTAGACATGAGCCCTTCTGATACTCAGCAGCATCATCACAGGAGAGTGAAATCCCATGCTTGGAATGAGAAAAGATAGTTCAAGGAACGAATATCTAGAATACTAAAGGGTGAGCAAGTAACCATTCACTGGTTCCGTTGCATTGCCTAGGGCTTCATTTTCCTCATCAAGGAAAGTTTTCCAACTTTCCAAGTATGACTTGAGAACAGTGAAGGATGGTAATATAAAATGGACCACAGAGGAAGGCAGATGGAATGACATATCTGCATTAAAGCAGGATGGATGGCTTCAGACACAACAGGGAACTCTTTAAGCTTCTCCAACCACACTGTCTTTTTGCATGTGAAGGACCAAGGAGTAACTTACTATAAAAAGAAAAATTAGCCCCTATGAAATGATTTACCTAGCCATAAAAGGAATAGCTGTCCTGAATCCCCTTTCCCCTATTCTCCCATTCCTTATCTTTCTGTCTAAACACTAGTTGGATGTGCTTGAGATAAACCCATCACAGAATAATTTTATTATCTAAATCACACCTGCAAGCTTAATTCTACAAGCACATTGAAGCATAAATTATATGACATTTTGCATAGTGTAAAATATGCTATATTCTGAACCTTTCAAACAAACTTAAAATAAAAATGTTATAGGTCAAGAAATAGATGAGAAAAATGTATTTTAGGACATATATTCTATTGATTGGTTTATTTGGCCTTTTTAACACATCTGTATGAGGACCTGGAGTGGTTCCTATCAGATTGTGCTAAACATTATGGGAGGGCACAAAACATTAGGGGGATTTAGGCTCAGAATTTTCAAGTACACAAGGTTCAGTGTTATTCACATTATTTTTGTAAGGAGAGAAGCATAGGCACTATGTTTGGCTTTAGAGTGTTGGTATAGTATGGCTTCTACCCAGTCCCTTTGGGCACAACTCTGACCCCTCACACCATGGAGTCCACAGTAAGGAGGCAAGGAGGGAGAAAGAGAGAGAGAGAGAGAGAGAGAGAGAGAGAGAGAGAGAGAGAGAGAGAGAGAGAGAGAGAGAGAGAGAGAGACTGATCTGTTACCTGCCACTCTAGCAACCTGCACCTCTGCTGTTAAAAGTTGCTGAGTTCCACGTAGAACAAAAAGAATTTGCTGAAGATCGTAACCTTAGCATGTCTATAAGGAACAGAATTGGGTGGATTTGCTCTCTGGTGGGCAAAACATCTGCAGAAGGGTGGTCACAACCCAAAATACTCTGAGAGTCAAGTTTAAAGCATGACCTCCAGAATTATGGAATTCTATAAATAGCACAAAAACAAACAAACAAGTATAAGCACTTCTCTTGAAAGCCATGTTGCCCCTGGATATTAACTTGTGAGTAAAATGAAGAATGAAGAGGCATATCTGAGTCTCCTGGGGGCTAAACCCAGCATGACAAAATTGCTCATCATTAATTTTTCTTTGGTGTATTTACCTTTCTCTTTTCACTAACACTGTTGCACTCTGCATGTGTGTTCTGCTTGGCATACACAAACGCAATACAGGTATGAATTAGGAAAAATCACTTAGCCAATTCTTGGACCGAGGTTTAGTTTCTTAAAGGGTATATTTTTTTTTCTCTCTTTGATATAAGTGTATTTAAAAGAGAAAACCCAGCTGATGAGATGGCATTTAACACCAAGCCTGGGGACCTGAGTTTAATCCCCAGGGCTTCCATGGCAAAACAAGAAGATTCTACCCCAGGAAATTGTTGTCTGACCTTCACAAGAATCACACACACACACACACACAAACACTCACACACATGTTTATATATGACATCCTGGAGTGGGGAACACTATCTTCCCTCTTTGAACTTACAGTACAGCCACGAGGGCATGGCTTTGGATCCAGCATCTCACTTTCTCCTGCTCTTGGATGGTAAGGATCACCAGATCAGAGATTTGGAAGATGGCACTGAATTAGTCCCCAGACCCCCAAGGACTCAGCCACTCTACTTATCTTTTTCTGTATATGTGAATTATTTCCTTGTATATCCCTTAATAAAATGTCTGTTCTTTACAGCCCAGGGCTTTCTGCTTTAACATCACTGTCTTTTGATAAAGACACTTCTACCTGCTTTAGAGTCATCATTAGCTCTTTAGCATCCGTGAATGGTGCTACATCCCTTGGCCAAGAATGCAGCTTTCAGATAAGAACTAAGAGCTAGAGAGAAGGACCGTTTTATTTTGTAACTTCAGGCATGTTGGTTATGGCAGTTAGCCTTATCACAAATACTCAGAAGCCAAAGGGAAGAGGAGCTGATAGCATAATGGTGGCTAGTGCAAAACTATCACTGATATCAGACAAGAAGTCCAACTCCAAGTTTGGATGAACACTTCCTTTTTTGTATGCAAAGAATAGCACTTCAAAGTTTGACCATAGATGCTCCCTCTATAACTGCCATATGGTGAAGTCAGACAGTTTTACATTTTTACCTTGTCTTACAATTCCGATAAAATATGACTTGACAATAAGCCCCCACTGGTGTTTGGCCTTCCTGTCAAGGCCCTTTACAGCTCTAAAATAAACTTTAAGTTACTCTAAGCAGTGCCAGAGTGAACAAGAACACCATGAGCGTGTACCTTGACATTGCAAGCTGGAATTATTCAGGGAAGAGCTTACATTATAAGATACTTCATTTCTTCCCTTATGAAAGTTAACCTTTAAAATTTCTTCTAGGCCTAAATTCTGTAATCCAATGATAAATTTATAATGAATACTTTGGAGCTGACCAAGGGGAAAAATGTAACTGTATATTTCACAGTTCACTGGAAGAGTTACTGAGTCACATGATCCCAAACAGCTTTGCAATATGTGAAATTCAGGGACAGCAATAAAAATTCATAAGATTTAATAATGGTAATAGTAATAAGTTATGCAAATAAGCCACATTTACTAGGCATTTGTTATATGCCAGTCAGTGAGTCAAATATATTTCAAATCCTATTCTCATTCACAGAATATCAAAGTTGTAGAAGACCTCAGATAGCATATCTTCCAATTTCATTTAATAGACAGAATTATGAAATTCAATAGAAAACCAATTTGGAGAACAGTAATCTAATCAGATAAAAATAAGTTAGATGGGAGAATAATACAAATAAAACAGAGAAAGAGGCTACATGAGCCAAACAACATTAAGCTAATTTACATACTCAGCCTGGTAAAACAATTCAATCAGGAAAAAAAGAAATTTGACTTCCCACTTACATGTCTCAGGTGTTGAACCCACATCACTTAAATATATGATCCATGATACATAGTATTCCCAGGACAAAGGTTAACTCAAACTTGATGTCACATTTGCTACAGAAATATATATTCTGTGATCTTAAGAAGGGACATATTCTACATGCCTTAGAAAGCCTTAGTTATTTCTTTAACATGTTTGAATTGACTTAAATGGTCATTATTGCATTTTATGCCTGCAATGACAAACTGGTCTCAGAAAGCTTTTATATCTGTAGGCACCCCTCCACTAAAGAAACTTTAGGCAGATCTCCCAGCAAAGTTAAGAATACCTCCTGAGGTCATTATGCTTTAACCTGCTATATGCTACTAGGTACTAGGCCTATTTAAGTTCAACTTGCCTTGAAGAAAGCAATGTAACCAGCCTTACTATGCCTTAGATTTCCCATATACTGAGTCTTTACAACTTTAACCAAGGCATAGCTTTAACTGAAGCTATGAACTGTTCCATGCACCTGATCCAGAGTAGTATAGATATGTGTGTGTGTGTATGTGTGTGCACGTAGTATTTAATAAACACAGAGCAGAGCTCTTTGTTGGGGACAGTAAAAGAGACAAACAGACACAGTTAGGGCAGTAAACACACACTACAGACAAACAGAAGACATAGGGGAGAAAAGGGAGGTTCATTTGACTGTTGGTCAAATTAATCTAAGAGGAAGCTTGTGTTTTTATTCCTTAATGTGACACCAACACATTTGGGTGCCTCTGAGGTCATCTTTAATGTGTTAAACTACACAGTTTTTCATTTGGAACGGAAGTGTGAAGGTTGTTGATGAGTTATTCCCCCCAAATAGGAAAGAAATGAGACAGCTTAGTGGCTTTTCCTAGCCTCTAGTTTCCATCTAGCTTGCCCCACAGCAGTGTCCCTTTCATAATGGAAGTGATGGACAAGATTATCCATCTCCTTGATTCTCTGGTTGATGGGAAAGTGGACAGGGAAATGATGAGAAGTGAAAGGTACAGCTTTGGATCCTGAAATTTCACCCATCAGGAGACCTTGTCCACAGCCAATGGTAGGAGCCCTCTAATAGGAGTCAACCCCGCCCCATTCTCTCCCTCCAGCCAGGTTACTGTGGAACTCACAGTGATCCTTTCCAAGTCTGAAGTTCTGGAATTAAGGATTTACTCTTTCTGTGATGGCTCTGGAGTCTGTCCTTTTGAATATTTAATTGTCTCTTTTATTCTTTGAATCCTTCCAGAGAATCAGTTCTTTCAGAACAACTGATCTAGCCTCTTGACCTTGTTGGAAATGAAGTTAGAAGTGTCTTAGGATCTGAAGCCCAGTCTAAAGGAACAGCTCTAATTCATTGGTGCCAAATGAAACATTCTAAAATGATACACACTCACTGGAACTTTACATATTAATTTGAAATGAGATAGACTAGGAAAATACATTTTGTAAATACCTTGTATAAATACATCCCTTCCCACACTTTCGGCTTTAAGGCATTTGTGAAGAGGGAGTTGACACTGTAGACTGATCAACTTTCTGTGTCCTCTGGGCACAATCAAGAGAGAAAAGGCATACTTATTTGTTTACTTGTTGCCTGTTTACCTTACAAGAAGCAACTTTGAAAAAGAAAAAGAAAAAAAAATTTTTTTTTTTTGGCTCACAGTTTAAAAGAACACAGTCATCTTAGAGGGGAAGGTACTAGTGGCCATGGTGGGTGGCTCCAGGTTTCAGGAACTTGCAGCTAGAAACCAACACTTCCTCACATCTTAGCTAAACAAAAAGCACAGTGAACATGCTGGGTGAAAACGATAGGAATGGGGTTCATCTATAAAACTTCAAAGCCCTCTTTAGTAACTACCATCCTCCAGGGAGAACTCTGCCTCCTAAAGATTCCACACCATTCCAAAACAACATGACAAGCTGGAGTTTAAATATTCAAACTCACTTACCAACAAAGGTAATTTGCATTCAGACCACAACATAAGGTTAACAAGTGATATATGAAACTAATGTTGACAGAACATGACCTATTGCTTTTCAAGAAACTTTTCTTTAAATAACTATAAGAAATAATCTAAAATAACAATAAAAGGTATAGTATGTACATAAGTAGGTAACCTGGTTATTATTAAACTGGAAAGATCTTAGTGCTTATAATTGCATGTTCTCTACTCTTATATACCTGGAATACGGTGTTTCCTTATGCTGGCAGCACTCAAGACATGAGAAATGCAATGTGCTCTGGTGTTGATTTGGCTTTTCAACTCTGTTTAAACTTGTAAGCACACAGCTATATAGGAGGGCCCATCCTGGGCAGAAATGTCATCATATTGCATGTAACTCTGCTATGTTCCATCTTTTTCAAAATTATGTGTCTAAACCACTATCATTGTCTGTGACGTAATTCTATGCCACCTATGTTGTCTTCAGGTTGCAGTTATTACTCAGTCACTATACAGTGCTGTTGGTGTTGTCCTACAAAGCTCTAAGCCCTCATCTCAGACTTTAGTACTAGACAAACAAAACACAGACATCTTTGTTGCTATAGCCCTCAGATTTACAATAAAGCATTTATCCTCAAGAGCCAAACCTCTCAATAGCTGTCTCTTGGATGAACCGTTCAGCTGAGTCTTATGGCGACCATTTTATATACCCGGAACCAAAGCAAAGTTCTATTTTCAAATGGTTATTTTATACTTGAGAATAACTTACCAATAAAGCTTTTTTTTATTTAAAAACAGGTGAAATTCATTTGGAAGAAATCTCAGATAACAGATTTCCTAAAGTACATGATATTCTGTGGTGGTATTTATAAGATTCTTATCATACTCAACAGTAGACTCTGCAGAAAGACAGGGGAGGAAGTCAGATTGTGATTTGAAACTGGCAAGTGCTTCCCTATAAGTCTAGTGACTTTTCTTGCAATTCATAAGCCTAGAGTCAAATGAATGATTAAAGACAAAGGCAGATTTTCTTTAATTGTTCTCCAAATATGAACAACATTATCTTGTTTCATAGATATGTTAAATAAGGCTATAATGTAAATCGCTTCTATAAATGCTGAATATTGCCTCTGTCAGTAGAGTTGAGATTGAGCTTCCTAATCACACTGTGTAACACAGTTTGCCTTTGGGTGAGAAACTCTCCCTCTCTCTCTGTCTCTCTCTCTCTCTCCTATGACTGTTGCTGTATTTATGTAAGAGCGGGAGCATTCTTTTAAGTTCCAGAAAGAACTAAACTGCAAGAGGTAAGCAAAGATTGAATCCACTGCTGCAAAACAGGAAATGGATTCATTACCAGTTATCGCTTCTGATTCTGCCTGTGTAGCTCTTTTGTGTGTGTCCATACAGATGCAAGTTGGCAAGTTCACGGAATATTTGCATGTTGACATTTTGGCAACAACATGAAAAATGGAAAGAATTTTGTGGAAAATGTCAGCAATGCAAAACACTGACGTTCTATAAAACTGGGGCAAGCAGGAGTAGAAAAAAAATCTTAAGGGATGGTCGAAGTTTAGACTTCAGGACTCAAAGAAGTAAAATAGTGACTACCAGGTGGAGGAGGAAAGCTAAGCTTGCCTTGAAGAAGGTGACCACCCAAAGGTCTGTAAAACAGTCAAGGCCAAGGTGTTGTCTTCATAAAAGAACAATATCTGTATGGAACTGGTGTTGCAATTAATATCCTGCACACTTGAGAAAACAATTTTTCTGCCCAAGTGTGTTCTGGGGGAGCTGTAGGTTTTGCAGGTTGATTCTCATGATGTGAGAGATGTAATTTTAGTTAGAGTTATGTGTGAAAACTAATGAGACTGAGGTAAATTATCTAATCAATATTCTATTATCTTGTGGTCCCTTTACCTCCAGTGGGCTTTCTAGACAGTTTTTCCTGATAGTCCTCTGGGTGTTTCATGATAAACTCTCTGTCGAGTAGTATTCATATAGAAACAGGGTCTTTCCTACATTTAAATTCAAAGTAAAATATTCCCCCAAACATTTAGATCAAAAGAAGGGGGAAGTTGGCTAACCTGCATGTTAAGTATAAAAGTAAATCACTCTGGATAAAGAATGACCCTGCATGACTTTGATGGTCAATGCCCACAGAGCACAGAGACAGCTTTCACATAAACCTTTCAAAGTCCTTTCCAGTTACTATCACATTTGCTCCTCAACAGAGACACATCAAATTAACAGAGAAACGGTCATTATTTTAATGTTTTCATAGCTACCAATTTCTCTACAGCTATGGACAATGGCTAGTGGAATTGTTTGCCCTGTTACACACAGTGGGTGAGGGATGGTGTTTGGATTGGAGCGCATACTTTCTGAATCATGTATGGACAGTCCAAATTCATCAACACTCTACCAAGATATAAGCTCCCCAAAGGGAGTTCTGTCCCATCTCTGTGCTCACCAGTCATTCTGTGGGAAAGTTCTGTTGTCAGTTGAGAAGAAGGGCCTGGAGTTCCCTCCTAGCCTCTCCATGTCTGTCACTAGAAAGCAGTTTCTTCTCACCTCTTCCCTTCATCTCTCTGCACCTCAGAGTCTAGTACATCCTCAGCTCTCCTCCCAGATGGATATCCAAATCAGCACTGCCCAGAAGCGTCAAGGCTGAAAGGGGAATTGAGTTGCAAATTACTCAGATCCTACAGATGGTCTGATGAGTTGGATTGTGAAATACTCCTCATGATGAAACCCCATGTTTAAGAGAAACAGTTGAGAAGTCTGCTGGAATTCATTATGACAGATGCTCTTATAAACGGGCCTTTGTAAGATTTCAAGGACATGTTTGTTCTATAAGTAGCTCCTGCTATCAGAGCAGTTTTCCCCTTGAGGGACTTTTTAAACCCTGACTCCCCCACACCACAAACATACTTGGACATGCCTAATATTAGCAGAACTTTGATAATGAATGAAAAAGACTCAAAGTAATGCCAGTAATCCAAGTACTCAGGGAGTGGAGACAGGAGAATCAGAAGTTGAAGATCATCCTGTGTTGGAGAGTGTGAAGCCAGCTGAGACTGTAGGAGACCTGGCCACAATAGTAATAATGATAATGATCATAACAAAAATAATAATAATAATTAATAATAGAGTAAATGTTTGTGATAGGTATGTTTAATGTCATCTTCTTCACTTTATGGAAAACTTAAATATTCACCTCACATTATTCTGAAACTTTATTACACTCTTGCTTTTGTGATGAAATAATAGAAATATATTTACAATAGTTTGAAAAGAAGAGAAATATGGCATTGCCACTGCTAAAACACAGCTCTTTTCATGTTTAGACATTTCTTTCTAGGAAGCAGGTTGAACAAAGCATATCTTTATAACCTTGTAAACTCAGCACACATATATTTTATATCCTGTGTTTTTCACATAATATATGATGTAAATATGTCTCTACAGTCTTTGTAATTATCATTTTAATGGCTGTACTCAGTTGGGTTGGTGTATAATAATTTACTAAGCTTTTCTATTAGGCATTTAAATTGTTTGTAATTTTTCACTGTTGTAAAAAAATACTGCAGAGAGTATCAGGAATAAGGGCTGCATGTGTGTTAGACATTCTCTTCAGAATTAATCTACAACTTTTGGGTCTCAAAATTAGGCACATCCTAAGGGGACCAGATAGGGAATTTTAACAAGTAAAGTGATTCAACAAATGTGGTGAATTGAATCATCCCCATTCTAGCCATAGAGTTTCCCAAATCTACCATGCTTTCTAATTATCTAATTGTTTCCATTGTCTATTCAGTTATCCATCTGTCTACCCACACATCCATCCATTCATCCATCCGTCCACCCACCCAGCTACCAGTCAGTCAGCCAGTGCTAGCTCAATGACTAACATAAGAACGCATTTTCAAAAGGTTTAAGCCATTAACATTTAATACTTAAATCAGTATAGTGCCAGGTTCTCAAATTGTCAATACCAAGTGGCTTCAAGTTATACGTCACCAGAAAAGACCATCAAAGAAGCTACTGCTGGAGCAGTTGAAGAATTTTGTGCAGAGGTAGAACTTGATACATTTTAAAGGTCAGACTCTCAGAATTGGGGTTGAGTGACAGACATCATTGCACGATTCAAATATATGGCACACTTTTCAGTGACCTTCACTAGGGCTCTGGAGATTTTTTTAGGAGGTTTCTTTTTTGTTGTTGTTTTGTTTTGTTTTTTCTTCATTTATTTATTTCACTTTCAATCAATATTATCTTGGCTGAAGAGTAATCTTTCTTCAACCAAACAGATTCTGAAGCTTTAACAGTCAACTCTGAGCAAAGTGTGAGGTCTGGGCTCTTAATTAGATTAGAGCAAAGTGGAAGAGAAGCTAAGGAATGCTTTGTTCCTTAAGGCATCCAAAATCTATTATCTCCTAGTCTTAAGTATAAGCAGCAGACTAGGTTTGGGAGAGAAATCAGTAAGCCTGGAGACTTCCCCACAAAGATTCTTGTTTGATGCCCAGTTTTCCAATAAACTCTCCACAATACAGATGGGGACTTCTGTAATAGCACGTTCCAGTAAATTCAAGCATCCAGTACAATGGGTGTATAAAGTAATTTGAGAATGGCATCTCACACCTGTGATGCCAGCACTGCAGAGGGTGAGGCAGAAGAACCCCTCAATGTGCTTAAGGACAGCTTGGATTACACAGTTCCATTCTGGTCTGGACTACAAAGTTAGACCTTGTCTCAACGTAAGTAATAAAGCAAGCTCAGTAGTCAAAAGTTACCTGAACCACTGTGGTGACACATGCTTACAATCCCAGCGCTTGAGAAGTTGAGGCAGGAGGATCACTGTGAGTATAAACTGCAAAATGCTTTGAAAATTGAAACACTCCAATTTAATTACTAATCCTAGTAGACTTGTTAAAACTAAATAATCAGCAACCAAGGTCCCAAATTTTCTTCCAAGAAGGGATCACATTTTCCCAACTCTTCCGCTCTAGTTTCTGAGGGTTTCCCTTCAAAGTCAGCTGCACGTAAAGAGTTCACATCATTTTCTCTAGAAAGATTAATTTTTCCTTTCACTTTTCCCCCTTTCCTGCTGAAAGTCTTTAATATTTCTTGCCTGAAACTTTAATTATTTAATTTCTTCACTGCATTATTTAAAGAAAAGACAATTTGGAGACTCTCTCTCTGGTATGCATGAAGGAAGTATGAGTCTATGCAAAATTGAAGAATCTGTGTATGTCTGCTCTGCAGCACATAATTCAGCATAGACTATTTTGCAGTCTTCAATCTTCTTATATCTTAATGTATCCTCCTGCAAATGTGGACTAAATAACCATTTTGTTTAAATATCTCAGCTAAATATCACTGAAGCAAAGATCTGAGACTGGAAGACAGACCATGGATGTGAAGCTATGTTGTTCACTGTTAAAAGCATTCTTAAGTCATCAAAATATAGACAAGACTAGAAAAATCTTATCACAGAATTTAAATATAGAACTTTTTCCCAATCTCCCAAGATAAAAATAAAATGGAATAGCAATGACATTGGAGCTCAGCACAGTTTATAGAAAATTCATGATTTTTTTAAAGCTCATGACACATCTTTTATTTTAAATTTTAATTACTTTAAAGATAGAGATGAATGTACATAAAATAACGTGTTTTCCCTCTTAAATCAATATATTTTATTATATAAAGCAATAAAATGCATTTTAAAACCTTCTTAATACTACTAGCCACTAATCATTATTTTGCCATATCCACTCTCTTTTTTCTTTTTATCAGCTAATTACATAGTTATGTATATGCATGCATATACTTATATACATAACAGATACATTTTTACTGTATTTTTACATTCTAACTAATTTTGCTTATCTATTTGAAATGCATTATTTTTAGCTTGCCATTCGTTTCACAACCACAAAAGAATATTGTATAGATGTAATATAAACGCACATACATACACGGCAAACACACACATATAAAATTGTTACTGTATGTAATTTGGGGAGAATTGATGGATAATGGTACTGTAGAGAAGTTGAACTCAGCTCATGAGAGATGAGAGTTGCCAGCCAATGATGGCACACGCCTTTAACCCCAGCAGTTGGGAGGCAGAGACAGGTAGATCTCAATGGATTTGATGTCAGCCTGGTCTACAAAGTGAGTTTCAGGATAGCTTGGAATGTTACACAGAGAAACCTTGGCTTGGTGGTGGTGGCGGTGGTGGTGGAAGTGGTGTGTGTGTGGGTGTATGTGTATAGAGAGAGGTATTAAAGGACTTCACACAGAGTGAGTCTCATCAAGGACAAAAATAATTCAAGAGATTTTCTAAGTGTTTCTCATATTACTTTATTTTTTTTCCTTTCTAACACAGGGTCTCATGTACTCTACTTGTCCTCAAAATTTCTATATAACTAAAGATGGTCTTGAATTTTCTGAGTTCACTTCCAAGGGCTGGGATTACAGAATATAGCTGCCATACTTAGTTGTCCCTGTAGTCTGCTGAGAAAAACTGATTTTGCATGAAATCATATTGGTGCCAAAGTATCTAACCTGGTGAAGGATTCACAAAGCCTGAAATTATAAAACTCAGATTAAACTCCAGATCTACTTGGTGGTATCTGTGTGACCTCAGCTAAATTCTTTAAATGTTTTCTCTTTATATCTTTATCTGTAAAATGAGACTAAATCTAGAATATACTTCACAAATTTATTGTGAAGATAAAATAAACTGACTTATAAAAAGTGTTTTAACATGTTATATCAATATAGTGGCCTTGCAACAAATTAATAAATCTTATTTTTATTATTATACTGACTATAACATATTAAACAGCCACAATACCCTTGAGCATGGTCCTGTGTGAAGAATGGTATTTCACTTTTCCCTTTCAAGTTTTTTTTAAAGGGTTCTTACTTGGACCACATGTTTTAAAAAACCTGTAATTTAATTTGTTTTGTTAGTATGCTATCAATTTCTTTCTTTTACATGTTTTGCCACAACTGCTCACAGTTACATGGAAGTAGTAGTGTTGGGCCACCTTCTGAAGCTCTGCAGTCTAATTTCTTTACAGGTACACATGACCCCTCCCATTCAGTATCTACTGAGAATGTCCCTAGATGAAATATGAATTCAAGGCACAGGTGCTGGTGCAGGCTACCAAAGGGATGACATATGAGTAGATCTGCTACCGGTTCCTGAGCTGATTCATTTTGGAAATTCTGACTGTAGCTATATATTGGTGTGATGCTAAATGTCTCCCTTAGGAAAGCTGACTAGATCATTTCTACATACGAGCATCTGGACATTAATATGCAATATAAGATAGGAGTTTTATGGTTCTTGTTACTCCCTAGAACTTTTGTCAATTCCTGGAGAATTTGGTAATAGATCTTCAAAGTTCAGCTCAAGATTCTTACACTAGAAAATCCATTTTTCAGGAGCCAGTGAGATAGGTCCTCAGTTTAAAACACTTTTGAGGAAGCTAGATCCAGGAACCTCCCCAAACACACACACATACACACACACACACACACACACACAACTGGATGGGATAATGCACATCTTTAATATGAGCCATAAAGGGTGACACCCATGAGCTTATATATACATATATGTCAAACATGCATACATACAGTAAAAAAAATATTAAAAATGGGTTTTCCAAAGATTAGGCCTCTCTTCTTCCACAAAGACACAAGATGTATAGTAGCTTTTGTTTCCTGCTTTTGTTCATTTACAAAGTTTATATATGTATGTGTGTGTGTGTGCATTTGCACACAGACAGAGAGTTAAAACTTTTAAGGACAAACAACATATGTAGTTTTATTTTCTTCCTTATGCAACAAGTATATGCTAAGTGCCTAAAATTACCCACAGAATGAATAATCCTGTAGTTTTCTTCTGTTTGTGACATGAAATCCACATGGCTTTGCAGATGTGCTGATAAATTAGTAATACTGACAGGCACTAAAAAGTAAACCTCTTCTGAAGTATTTATGAATTAAAGGATGCATATCGGAATTGTTCAAAAGAGGGCAGATTTGAGGGAAGAAAAAATGTGGTTATTAGTGGAAAAAGCCATCTACATATTGGTAATTGTTGAAGCTATGCAATAAATGGGATGGGGTTAAGGTGTACCATTATGTTGATTAAGAGGTAAGGAGTAATATTCAATTTCTGTATATTTGAAATTTTTCAGCATACCTGGTAAACACACATACATATAATCATTTTTACTTAATGCCAATAAAAAAATATCCTATGGCGGCGGTATTTTAGAGGGGAATGTGCATTGATGAAATTTTAATTTTTATGGTCAGTGGCATGTTTGGGCAGGGTAGTTTGAATTTAACTCATTAAGTATTTATTCTGTGCTCACTACTCTATCGTTCTGCTAACACTTTTAGGATCATAAGAACTAGGTGAATAAAAGCATCATTTGTACTGGGACCCAAGGCAGACCTTGAACCAAAAATAATAAGAAGAAACAAACAATGGTTATCAGAGAGAGAAAGAAACAAACTACAAGCTTCAAGGGTTTAAAATTTAGCCAATAAAATTCATCAGCGAAGTCCTAAGAGATGCTGGGGATGGGGAGGCTGAATGCATATATTTATATGTTGGATCCTTTCCTCCCTCACACACTTTAGTCTTCTTTAATCCTATTAATGTTAATTTGGATCAATAGTTACTGAAACTACTGCTTACTGTAGTCTTGTCTTACGCCAAACAAGTATAATTCCAAGACACTTCACATATTAAGAGACATGATTGTCCTTCAGATCAAGAGTAACTGAGTAGGCCTGGATGGCTTAACCTTTAATTTTACTACCATCAATTCAATCAGAGAGTATGAACTTGGTAGAGGCATTTTAAAATTTACTTTAGATGATTCTACAGATGCTGTAAGACTGCAGCATCAACCACAACAAGGTATTGGGGTCGAGGAAGCAGCAAGGACCTTCTGCAATGCATCTCTGTAGTGGATGCTGTGGTGTGCAACCTCTGGCTTTCTCTCCAACATGTTTGAATGCTGTAGGTAGTTTCCACACTGCAGTCTCTCTTGGAAAGTGCATCAGCCAAGGCAGCTGCCTCATCAAGGTTCTTCTACTGTTCAAGGGATAGTTTATAACCCATGACCACAGAGGTAAAAATGCTAGGCTGGCCCCTAGATTCTATTTGAGGCATTTCTGAATGATCATTTCTGTTTCAGAACTTTCCATAGAATCAGCTGTACCTCTCTTGTCACTGAATTAACAGTCACCTCTCCCTGTGTCCAGTCCTTTCCAACTTGCTAAGTAGATATAGCTTCTCATACTGCTTCAAGTTAAAGGCCATTTCCCAGAGTACTTCCTATAATACAATCCCAGAGGTTTTGCTGGGATTCTGGGATAACACACACACACACACACACACACACACACACCACATACACACATACACACATACACACATACAAAACACACACCACACACACACACACACACACACACCACACATACACACATACAAAACACACCACACACACACATACAAACACACAGAGTTTAATTGAAGGTTCACTGCTTGGAATGACAGTGTTTTACTTCAAAACTATCAACTTAATCTAACAAAAACCATAGTGCCAGGCTTGGAAAAAGTCCTTTAAATTTGCTCATCATGGGAGCCTAAGAGACTACCAAAATAATACAGGCTATTACCCTTCGGTACCTACCAACAGAGAAGGCATGACCTTATTACTGATGACACTACACACTTCAGGCACAGGTCTTAAGAAAAGCGATCTAGATCAGACCTGGAAGACTCTGCCCTGAGGACTAGCTCTCATAGTACCACAAAGAATCATGTGAGCTGCCAAGGGAGAACATAAATAAATGGTTCTATCCAGCTTCAATGCCTACAAATTCCAGCCATGACCAGAACATTCTGAAAGGTGCAACAGTTGTAACGTTTCATACTACACCACAGTAAATCCAGTCAAGTACCCATGGCCATGGAACCCAGGGGAGAACACACTACTGCCACTTTCCCAACCCGTGTAACCTCTAACTTCCTCTAAATATTTATCCTTATTCACTCCTTATTTAAGAACCTTCTTTTTGCAGTAATCAGGGATCATTTCAGAAAGCCAGGTGGTCAAAATGTAGAGATCATCTGACCATAAGATGCCTTTTCCTAGTGAATATGTTTAAAACACAACCCCTACATCTAAGGCTCAGGGAACACTGAGGAAGAGGGGGCAGAATGATTCTAAGAGTCAGAGGACCAGGACATCTGCTGTGATAAAGTGTCCTGTAAAAGAAGAAGAAGAAGAGGAAGAGGAAGACAGATGGGGATAGGGAGGAGGTGGAGTGAACAGAAACAAAATATATCATGTGAAATTACCGAAGAATTAATATATAATATTAGTAAGTGGTTGATGGTTTCCATTGTCAACTCATCCATCTTCAGTCATCACAGATGAATAAAACTTAGACAGTGGTGCATAATTAGTTAACACATCTAAACATTTTAGGTATAATAAGCATCTTTTCACATACAAGTTAGTTAAAACAGTTGAGAATAATTATAAGCATTGCTTTTTATTGAGATGGCAATATAATTGTTGTGTTGGCATTTAATTCTTATTTGAAATGTTTGGCTTTCTTTTCCATAATGGTTATCTGGTAAGTTACCCTGATGCTGTTTGTTATATCACTTCGTGAAATTTCTTTGACTTCTGATCAATTCAGGTGTAGGTTGATGGGGGCAACTATTGGAAGATCTTTGGTATTATGGCAAGGAATAGATTTATCTACAGAAAATAGTAGTGGCTGGGTGTGTATACCTATGGGACTTTGACCTTAATCTTTGAAGAAACATCCTATTTGTATGCTGGCAATTATGTGATAGGCACAGAGGTAAGAAATCTGACATGTGATGAGAATATTTCAAGACCCAAGAATAAAAGTATTTGACTCTACTTAACTTCTGACTAAAGGCTACATGGAGTTGAATATAGTTTAATTAACTGCTTTGGGAAGTTGGTGGTAGCGTTCTTTGATTATGAAATCTAAGACCTTATCATTGGCTTTGCTTTGACAAAAATCTTTTTTTGGAGGGGATGAAGTATACACTCTTATTATGTTTGTGTGTGTGTATATATTTAAGTGAATGGCACATGTGTGCCAGTGCTCACAGAGGCCAGGATAGAATGTTGGATTCCTTGGAACAAAGTTTCAGGCAGTTGTGAGCCACCTAATGTGGGTGCTTGGAACAGAACTCAGGTCCTCTGTAAGAGCAGTAAGATCTCTTAACTGATAGGCCAACTCTTCAGCCCCTGATGAATAACTTTCAAGTTGTACTGAGTCATACAACTAACAATTGGGACTTGCACATTAGAATTTGAGTAGGTAACATTTTTACACACACACACACACACACACACACACACACACACACACACACTTTACTGCTTTACTGCATAGCTGAAGATGACCTTGAACTCCTGATTCTTCTACTCTGCTTCCCAATCACAAACACTATGATTACAGGCCAAAGTCACCATGTTTGGCTATTGCATGGGAAACTTATTTTGCCCTGTACTCTTACTAATCAGTGAGAAATTCATGTCCTGACAGCATTGACATAAGCTGAAAGTATGTTAGAAATGCCTCAACCTAGACTTCTTAAATCAGAGTACATGTTTTTATTAGATATGGGTGGGTAGTGCCATGATCCTGTGCATTGTAAGCAAGCCCTCTACCACCCTCAGGCCCCAGAATGCATGTCTTAGGGTGCCAATGTATTTTAGGTGTCTTCTAGGTGGTTTTGGTGATCCTGGTCTACAAAGCACATTTTGAATAGCAGGCTCAAGGACATTATAACATGTTTGAAGCAGTTACAGTTTTCACCTTTCTGGAAAGGCAGGTTGTAATGTGTGCTTTGGGCTCTGCTTATGGCCTTTTTTTTTTTTTGTCATAATCAGCCAATTGGGAGAGAATGAGAAAGAAGACACCATCCCAGGGATGAAACAGTTGCTGTTTCCAAAGGCTGAAGAGGGTCCATGTCTTACCTTAGAACCCCTGCAGAATATAGGGCATTTCTCTCCGAGAAACAGTTAAACATCACAGAGGAAATACTGTGATGATTTCACATGGAGAACATTGCCAAACAATGGCAGCAGAAAGTGGGGATGAGAAAACAATCATACTAGGGAGCCCATTCTCCACCTTCTGCCTTGTGGAAGAAAAGATCTCAGTTGGAGACAGCAGACCTGGATACTGAGTCTGACTCAGGAACTAATCAGGTACAAACACAGTTGGGTCATGTGTCATCTGTGGATTTCAGTCATTTGCCCAAAAAAATGTGTTCCTATCACCCAGGACTTTGAAGGCCTAAGAACTGGCTGCAGATATAGCTGCTTCCACAAGAGGGAGTGCTCTTTCTGAAATCATAGAAATTCTATGCATAGTTTTAATCACAGATTAAGGCAAACAATAACATTTGAACATCCGGAACTAAATGGTCTTTCATAAACAATTAAGATGGATTAAAAGGATCATTATTTTTTACTTATATTAAATTATGACTAATTCCTTGCCAGAGCGAAGCTAAAAAGGATACTGCTGAGAAAAATTGAGCAAGCCTACCACAAAAGCAGAGAGCTTCTGAACACAACAAAGATGCCTTCAGTTTCTCTCCAGCTTCATCAAGAACTGTGTCTCTTCAATGTTTTCTTCCTTTTCACAGACTTGTAAGTTCTGGAAACGTCTTAGCCTGTGGTAGCACTTCATGTGTTGTATGTTAGCACAGGACTAGGGGTGAATCTAAATGACATCAAGTAATAGTGGCAGGAACTAGCTTGGTAAATGAGGTGATAATATACCCTACTTATAAGCATTTCAAACATCCACACATTTCCATTCTACACATCTCAGTAAGGTTCAACATTTGCCTCTACAATGGGTATATTCTTTCTTTCAAGATTTATTTCTAATATTTTAAAATACACATGCACACACACACAAGTATATAAAAGCATGTCTCTGTAGGGCCATGAATATAGGTGCTCACAGAGGTCAATGGTATAATGTGCCCCTGAAGTTGGTGTTACAGGTGGTTGTGAGATGCTCAATGTGGGTGTTCTCTGAAAGAGAACAGTTTACACTCTTAGCCATGAAGCCAGCCATCTCTCTGGTCCCTACACTAGCTGTTTCTAAATGCCATAATGTCAGGTGTTATATGGGCTGAAGGGCTAAGATTTTCTTTCATTTTTGCAGGATCCCCTGAAGAAATACAATTGCTGTCTTCTCTTCTCTTCACCTCTCACTTCACCTCTCCCTCCCCTCCCATCCCCTGCCCTCCCCTTCTTTCTCCTTCCCTCCCCTTCCTTCTTTCCTTCCTGTCTTTTCTTTTCTTTTTTCTTCCTATCTATGGTTTCAGTGTTACCCAGGAGAGTTTCTAAGAATCATTGCTTTCTAATGGCATTCTGCTACACTTAGAGCTAGGTGCCTTGTCCAGTCATCATCAGAGAAGCAGCAGATAGGAACATGTGCAGAGACCTACTTGGAGACCTCCATCAGGTCCCTCCCCTCAGAGATCTGATCATATCACAGACAAGGGGGAGGAGATGTTGTAGAATTCAGAGAAGACAGGACAGCAGGGCAATATGGCGCACCTAATCAACATGGGCTCACAGAGACCGAAGCAACAAGCTCAGGGCCTGCATGGGTCTGCACCACGTCCTCTGCATGTATGTTAGGACTGTTAGCTTGGTGTTTTTATGGGACTCTGACTTTTCCTCCTATTGGGTTGCCTTGCCTAGCCTTAATATGAGGGTGTTTTCCTTGTCTTGCTGTATCTTCTTTGGCTGCCATCTCTTGGATTCTTGCTCCTTTCTGAAGTGGAACCAGAGCAGAGGAAGAGATGCGGATCTAGGAGAGAAGGAGGCTTGGAGAAGGCTGGGAGGAATGGGGAGTGAAAACTGTAGCCAGGATGAGAGAAGAATCTACTTTCAATAAAAGAGAGAGTTTCCAGGCCATAAGAGGGGATCCTAACAAGCATCTGTTACAAAAGAGAAATGGAGGGTCTGGCCTGGGGTTTAGGAAATGGGAAGTATTGGCTGTTTTGTACCAAGTAATTTAGCAGTGCACTTCAAACTGTTTCTATCCCTGCACTTTCTCAGATATACAGAGTATGCATCATAGAATGGGGACACTTGAAAACAGAAGGCATTTTCAAGGTCGTATAAGTCTGTTACATCCCAAAGTGTGACTTCTTCCTTATGTTAGCTGATGTGTGCACTAGAAACAATATAGAATCACGGAGGGAGATAACGCTCCTTCTGACCACCTCTAATGGATTTAGAGAAACTCCTTTCTTCTAGCCCTCCACTGTCTCTAACTCTCTTTACCCATGCCCCACAACTGACTCTCTCTCTCTCTCTCTCTCTCTCTCTCTCTCTCTCTCTCTCTCTCTCTCTCTCTGTGTGTGTGTGTGTGTGTGTGTGTGTGTGTATGTGTGTGTGTGTGCAGGGTCTCACTCTGTGACAATTCATAATTACTAAAAAAATAAAAATACATTTTAGCAGTCTTCACCAGACAGTAATGTCTAGCTAGAATTTAAGTATGTCCAATTTTCTTTTTTTTTTTTTTTTTTTCTTTATTTTGTATTTATTAAAAAAACACACAGTAAAAAGAATTTAAAATGTGGAAGAGTTAACAATAACTATATAGAGGATAAGAATGATAAGCATGGCTTATCAAGGGTAGACATACAAATAAGATTGCTACACCTATATTTTCTTTGTGTTCATCTTTCCCTCTGAATTTTTTTTTTT